>JAALXN010000220.1:0-41158 GCA_012978555.1 Fusarium drepaniforme
CGCAAATGTCAGCGGGGGCTCTGGGAGGGGATCGGGGTAGGACAAATCTCCCAAGCCGCTGGGTGGGAGGTGTATCTCAAGGAGAAATTCGCTGGTATTAATGTTAGGGTCTGTCTCTTCGTTATGGATTTTCTGACCAACCTCTCAGCTCTGAAGCAAGACCAAAAGACTCTCTGCTCGATATGGAGATCGTTGGACCCAGACGAGTCACAGGTTACCCATGGTCTGGTGCCAGTTTTCAGTAGTCGGACCTGGAGCCTAGCGGCGGCCTGTTGAAGATAAAACCATGCTTGTAGGTGCCGAAAATACGTCTTCTCATAGATGAATGCCAGAAAGAGACACTGGATGTCTAAGAGGCTATCACCCAAAAGACCGAGCCTTTTCTTGGCTGCGAGAAAGTAAGCTTCCGCGTTTGTTTTGTTCTCAAAGAACGGGGCTGTATCATGGGCTCTCAGTAGCGTATCCATGTAGATTTCTGGTGGCTTCTTCCATGGTTGAGTGGTGACACCAAGGGCGGATGCTAACAACTATGGCAGTTCAGAGCATGCCAGAAGATGAAACGGGATGCTTAACATACCACAAGACAAGAAGCAGAGTCCCATTGAAGACCGTTCTCATCAGCCATCTTTGCGAATCTCATGAGCCACTTGCCATCCAAGATTGGGTTTCGAGGATGAAAGAGAGTGAGGAACCTTTGACACAACCGCGTGAGGCCCCCGTCTTGAAGTAAGCCCGTTAGCTCAGCGCTGTGTTGTTTGGCTCCATCTCCTGCATAAGAACCATCGTTCTGCTCAGGTACAAGGAGAAAGGAGTCAATTTGGGCATCTTTCTCTGGCACGATATTGCGCAAAACGGGCCACTTGAGTATAGCTTCACACCTAAAGGCCATGAATGAAGATGAGTTGAGCCTTGAACATCTTGCACGGTCCGTTGATTGTTGGGCGTTAGATACCTCGATCGGAGGAGACTGAAATGTCGATGGTGAGACTCCCTGATAATTGGATGTCGTCTGTGGCGATGTTGTTGAACCTCTAACAGATGCCACTGGCGAGGCTACCTGAAGTCGCCCAATCATGTCTTTGATCTCGTCAAGCTGTGCAAGGATCTTTTGATCTGAACCCTCGCTCTCGGCGTCATGGCCGGCCGGAGATGGAGGCTGAGGCGAATCATTCTCGCCATAGACGCATCTCGCCTGCTGGCGAAGACAGTAGCCGCAACTAGGCCTAGCATTGTCACACTTAACCTTTCGAAGACGACAGAATTGACATGCCACGGGGACTCGTTTTCTATGAGTGTAGTCGGTTGTCGTCCGGGACCGTTTCTTAGCTGGTGGTCCGTCTTGGGAACCGGTCGGAGTGGAGCCAGGGTCGTCAAGGATCAGGGCCAGATCCGACGGGATGCGGAGTGCCTGCTGTCCATGATTGGATCCAGCCGAGGTATTCGACAGTGGCGGAGTGTCTGGGGCCATTGGCAAGTTGTTCGGGCGCCGTGTACTTTGTTAAAGGTGGATGGAGGGCGGAGAGACGAGAGAAAAAGAGGTGAGCCAATAGATGGATAATGTTAGCCGTCCACAAAGAGGGGTTAGCTTCATTCACAAGGCGCTAACCAAGCACTCACGGAACCCAGACTCGGCAGCTAATGTTAGGTACCTGTTTAAGCGATGAGAATACCGCAAAGAGCATGATATGGATGACAGGAGGCAGCGGGGCACTTTTAAACACCAAATGGGTTAATGGAACTAGTTGAATTCAGTCGGTGACTACATAATCTCCCAAATTACGACACAGCTGCGTCTTAAGACCAAGATGTGTATCATGAACCGAGCGTGTTCTGGTACAAAGGCCATGCTTAAACCGCCTCCTCTACGACCTTGAACTCCTTATGGTCAACCATTGCCTCCCCAACCTTAGATTCCTCCCCCAGACTAACACGAGCTTTTTTGAACTTCCGAATAGGTACCTTGTTGTTAAAGAGGGCGTCAATCTCCTCCAAGCTCTTACCATAACACTCGGGCACACAGAAAAATGCAAAGCCCACTGATACAGCTGCCAGGCTTCCAAAGATGAACCCAACACGAGGCCCAAGAGCAGCATAAGGCGGGTTAAGAAGATAAGGAAGGCCAAATGTCATGGCGGCTTGTGTGGAGATGGCAAGAAGTGATCCGGTCGCATATGTAAGGTCTCGGACTTCGGCAGAGGGCAGTTCAGCGGTGATGGTGTGCGACAACTGGCCCCATGATGCACAATATCCAGTACCAAAAATCATCATCATAGCAATGATGCCGCCCTTGACAGCCTGACTTGGGTTTGAGATCATTCCCAGACCACCCATGATCAGAAGCGCTGAAGCCTGCACTGACGAGCCGCCCAGTAAGAGAGGGCGTCGGCCGATGATATCAACCAAGAGCAGCGTCATGATAGAAACAATAAGAGTCACAACCGAGTTGACAACTGTAAGGACAAAAGGGTTGACAGTGCCGATAGACTTGAAGAAGAGAGTCCCGTACATGCCCGCAAAGGCATTACCTGTACCGTGGAGGAAGAAGTTGGTGGCGAGGACAATTCCTGTACGCTTGATGTGCTTGCGACTCCAGATTTGCAGCCAGCGCTTTGCAAAGCCTGCTTCACTTGGCTTGTAATTGTGAGACTCGCAAGCTGCCTGGATAGAGGCCAGCTCTTCCTGAATCTGCTCCTCTGAGAACTTGCCTTCGCGAAAGAGCCTCAACGCATCGAGTGCCTCCTCGTGTCTCTCACGCAGAACAAGCCAGCGTGGGGACTCTGGCATCCAAAAGGTGCATGCCAAAACAATCGAGGGGATGCAATAGAAGAGACCAATGGGTAGGAGATAGCTAGTCTTGCTAGGTATCTCGCTTGTTCCATAGCAGACAAGTGACATGATGAGCATGCCAGTGAGCAAGGCGGTATTATACGAGGCAACCATGGCTCCTCGAGCTTGTAGCGGCGTGATCTCGGCTTGGTACAGCGGGATCACAGCAAGCTCCATACCAATGTATAGGTAGTTCAGAGCTCTTCCGGCGAGCATCTGGTCGCTGGTCCGGGCCGTAAGGAGGACGGTGGTGCAGATGATGGTCCAAACGCACATTACTCGAACGGTAAAAAGCCGACCGAAGCGGTCGGTGAGTCGATTTCCAATCACTACACCTGTAATCATGTCTCAGAGGATGCTTAAATCTGACAAGATGCGATTATGACTTACCGCACGCAAAACCGACGATAGAGAAGCCGTTAAAGAAAGAGAGCCACTGAGCCTCGAGAACCACGGTACCATCCGGTTGCTTTGTGCCGAACTGGTGTGTGAAGTGCTCCATGGCTTGAATATTGGTGAATGCACTTCCCTCAAAGCCAAAGTTGAACTGAGAGAGAGCAAGGATTGCAGCTGTAAAGAAGAGCCTTCCATTGAATAGGCCCTTAAAAGGGAGGGCCGATTTTGAAGTACCCATGATGACGGAGTGGCCCAGGACGAGGCAGGATGGTTGGTGTTGAGGAATTGATGTGGAATAGGGGCAATAGTTGTTTGCTGAGATGCTGACCAGAACCTAATTGAGCTGGATCTTGACAATTGCAACTAGAGGTGGTTCAAGTGATGATATTTAAACTTGGGCAAAACTCGAACTTGGCATGGCTAACCTCTTTCCGGTAGTGGCCTTGGGAATAGACTTTGTGGGGTTAGAAACGCATGTTCTCCAAGTACGCCCACGGTGAAGCAGGGATATACACGGGTTAACATGGAATAGAGTAATGTTGAGACATCACTAGCTTGCTCGTCATCTGAAGGCATCTTGTCTCATCGCCAACTTGAAAGCTGGGGTTGCCACGAGACCTCATCCTCCCCTGTTGAGTGTGGGTTTTGCGTATTTCCCCGCAAGAAATGATTGGCTATTCTTCGCATTTTCAGTCTCTTGTCTTAACTCCGTCCTTCCGCTCCGTCCTCCCGCTCCGTCTATCCGTCGGTGTCCGTCGTCTCAAATCTCACCAACCAGTCAGAAACCAGCACTCAGCACGCGTTATTTTAACCCCTTGCTTCTTTTACTCCATTTCCCCAGACTATTGTACTAAGGTAACCGAAAATGCATCACAGGATCTACGCCCTCGGCTTCGGTTGCAAGCTGTCACCTGAGTGTCCCAGACTTTTCTTTTCAGCTGGCTCCGAAAGCGGCATGTCTAACCATCCGTCGAAACGGGGAACAATAACCTTTGATGTTCCCGGCATCTTTTACCCTCGCCATTTTTTCTCTCCTTGACTTCTTCTTCACTGACTTCTTCACTGACCCGAGGGCCAACTTAACATGATCCAACTTGTCTAAAATCCTATTCACACCATCAACCCTCTCCCAATCAAGCCATGTCCCAAAAACGCCCCAACTTTCTCATCATCATCGCAGATGACCTAGGCTTCAGCGACACAAGCCCCTATGGCTCCGAGATCAACACGCCAGCCCTCAATGCCCTGGCCCAAGAAGGTCTCCGCATGACAAACTTCCACACAGCATCGGCCTGCTCCCCAACCCGCTCCATGCTCTTCTCCGGCACGGACAACCACATTGCCGGGCTTGGGTGTATGTGGGAACACATGCAGATGCGCAAGGACTACTTCAAAGGTCAACCAGGCTACGAGGGTTATCTAAACCATCGTGTTGCAGCCTTGCCTGAGATCTTGTCCGATGGCGGATACTTTACCGTTCTGTCGGGCAAGTGGCATCTTGGGTTGACCAAGGAGTTTGCCCCTTGTTCTCGTGGCTTCAAGAAGAACTTTACTTTCTTACCTGGTTCGGGTAATCACCATGCCTATGAACCGCAGCTACATGATGCCGATAGCTGGTTCTGTGCTTTGTGTACCGATGGGCATTGGATGGAGGGTGACAAATTCCTGAATCACAGAACAGATTTACCCGAGGATTTCTTCTCCACTGTCAGTTTCACTGATAAGCTGTTAAACTTCTTCGCTGCTCGGTCAGAAGAAGAAAAGGAACAGCCTTTCTTTGCCTGCTTGCCCTTTACAGCCCCCCATTGGCCACTTCAAGCCTCCAAAGAGAGAATTGCCAAGTATGGTACGTCGACCACATCAAGCTCATGCTTTTTTTCAGCAAAATACTAAAATAATTGTGCGACAGCCGGCATGTACGACGACGGCCCCGATGCGCTCACCCAGAGACGTCTTGCACGACTAAAAGATCTCGGCCTCGCTCAAAAAGACGCCAAGGCACCTCCCCCTGTTGCGAGCGCCATGACTCCAGAGTGGAATGACCTTTCACCCGATGACAAGAAGCGATCTGCAAAGACCATGGAGATTTACGCGAGCATGGTTGAACAGATTGATGAGAATATTGGACGAGTGATAGAGTACCTCAAGGAGAGCGACGAGTTGGATAACACGTTTATCCTCTTCATGTCGGATAACGGCGCTGAGGGTGCAGCCATGGAGGCTCTACCGGTGAGCCTAAATTCCCACCTCAATTTATCTACATGTCTAATGGGTGTGTTACAGATCATGGGCGGCCCCAGCACAATGGCCAATATCATCGAAAAGTACTACGATAACAGCACAGAAAACCTTGGTAACAAAGATTCGTTCATCTGGTACGGACCCCGCTGGGCAAACGCAGGAACTGCCCCGAGCAGGGGCGTCAAAGGTACCACATTTGAGGGCGGAATCAGATGTCCCTGCATTATCCGGTATCCTCCCCTACAGCCACAGGCAGGCAGCATCAGCAACTCGTTCGTCACAGTAATGGACATTCTGCCCACAATCCTCGAGCTAGCAGGACTTGAACATCCCGGAAAGACATACCGTGGTCGCGAAGTCGCACTCCCTCGTGGCAGGTCCTGGGTACCACACCTTGCTTCGAAGAAAGCAGATGAAGTATCTATCCATGGAGAAGATACGCACATTCACGGCTGGGAGCTCTTTGGTCATAGAGCAATTCGTCAAGGAAATTGGAAGGCTGTGTGGGATCCCAAGTTGGAAAACGAGAGATGGCAGTTGTTCAATCTGGAAAAAGACCCGAGCGAGCAGTGTGATGTTGCCGACACGAATTCAGAGGTTTTGGACAAGTTGGTCTTGTTCTGGGATCAGTATGTGGCCGAGACAGGCATGATTCCATCACCATCCTTTGGGTAGATGGGTGATTTCGAGTAGCGATAGGGCTTCTGCTACCGAAATTGACCTGAGTAACCATTCAATTAGGCTTCTAGACAGAGAATAGATCCGGTCTTGCTTCTGGTTGAAAAGGAAGAAGCCCCCTTGAGGTTCATGGAGTTCAATATTTGAACCAAGCCACGGGAGCTGTCGCGGCCACCTCAACCCTGACTTTTTTCTTGACCTCCCTGTTCGTAAACGGTATTACGAAACACAAGAGAGACTGCCAAGAACCATCTCCCCTTCAGTCCACTGACAATCTATAAGAGGTAGAGCCACATCAGCAAGCAGGTCGTTTATAAGTCCCGCTTAGTCATGCGGCCAACCTCCATCACGACGTTACAGCAAAAACACATCAATGCAAAAGACTGGAGAACCGTCGTCCAATTTAAGTGACGCGCTTACAAAGATGTTCAAACTTACCTCTATTTCAGTCCCTTCGTAAGCACCTATTTTATGTTATCTCTATAAACACGACGAACCGCGTACTCTTTATACGAAAGATGCTATCAAAGCCTCTTGATTTTCAGGGGAAATGGTTCCACCCAACACGCGTCAACTCCACTATCTACTCCAGTTGAATGACGCAACCATCCACGTACTCTCGCCGATTTGCCGATTGTTTTGGTTCCATTTTAATCAGATCGACGCGAGGGGAGGATAGGAAAAAAAGTTTACTGTGATGGTTCATCCGGATTTTATCTCCCACTTTCCGCATTGTTTTTTCTCTCTTTAATATCGTCGTGGAAGTGGTTTCCCTGTAATACACTCTTTTGTTAATTTCCTAGAACATTCATTATCAAACTATTACCTTTTAGACCTCTGTTTATTACTGCTGCGTTCATTAAAATGCATTTGGGGCGATCTGCAGTTACCCTCGCAGCGGGCCTCATCGCCTCGGCTGCTGCTCAGACGTACAGCGATTGCAATCCTATGGAAAAGAGTATTTTCACATGCCAATCCCCATAACCACTTAAGCTAATTGTATCTAGCCTCTTGTTCCGCGGACGAAGCCCTCTCTTCCTCATCCTACTCTGTCGACTTCACTAAGGGCGCCGACGATGATGCCTGGGAATCCATTGGCGAGGGGGACGTCGAATATACCTCTGAAGGTGCCGAATTTACCATCAACGAAAAGGGGGATGCCCCTACTATTCAGACCAACTGGTATATCTTCTTTGGTCGTCTTGAGGTTCACTTGAAGGCGGCTTCTGGCACTGGAATTGTCTCCTCTGCTGTTCTCCTCTCGGACGTTCTTGATGAAGTGTAAGCTTAGCTCCCTGAAACACCTATGCCTGTACTAACAGGACAAAAAGCGACTGGGAATGGCTTGGTGGTAGCTCCGAAGAAGTTCAAACCAACTACTACGGCAAAGGCAACAGCACCTCCGACACCCGCAGCGAAACCTTTGCAGCCGCCGGCTCCCAAACCGCCTCCCACAACTACACAATCTACTGGACGAAAGAAACCTGCGTCTGGTACATCGACGGCACCGCGGTCCGAACCCTCAACTACGCCGACGCCCTCGGCGGCGAAAACTACCCCCAGACACCCATGCGCATCAAGCTCGGTATCTGGGCTGGAGGCGATTCTGATAATGCTGAGGGAACTATTACTTGGGCTGGTGGGGAGACGGATTATGATGATGCGCCTTTTACCATGGTTGTTGAGAGCGTCAAGATTGAGAACTTTAACCCGGCTGCGAGTTATACTTATGGGGATCAGACGGGAGATTATGGCAGTATCGAGTTGGATGAGACGGATAAGTCTGAGACTGAGTCAAAGACTTCGACTTCGACCAAGACGACTTCAACTGGCGCATCTACTGGAGCCTCAACCGAAACTTCAACTGGATCTACCTCTTCCACCAACACCGCTGGTTTCCAGAACAAACAGCAAGTCGACTCAACAGCTTCCTCCGACGTATCTTCAGCAACCACCCCAACAGCCAGCATCGCCACAGTAGAAGGATTCGCCGCAATCACCCGACCAAACATGTTGATTCTTCTAGCAGCGCTAGCAGCTATATACATCTAGACACACAAACACCTCCAAGTCGAGATGTCCCACGAGGCCTCACCTCTTGTTAAGCTTATTCATCTCCTTGGCATGCTTGTACACCAACTGTTTAGCCTCCTTATCCTCAAGATAAATCGTGAATCCATCATTATGGTTCCTCCCATAGGAATATCCACCGTAGCCGAATTGCCAGTACATTCCCGGCATCTTCTTTTCAACCTGGATCTTTTGCCATTTTCCAAGAACCTCTGACCTTGTTTCTGGTCGGGTTGTGTTGAGATACTCTTTTCGAGCTTCGGGCGTTAACCAGCCGTATTCTTCGTGGACAACTGGTTTTCCTACTTTGGCGGCTGATTTTGCGTGGTCGATTATCCATTGGTTTGACCAGGCGATTGTCTTTGTCCACCAGTCAGGATAACTATGGAACACGCCAAAGTCAATGGTGGGAATTGCAATCTCATGGTCAAAGTCGCCGCCGTCACTGCCGTTGTAAGCCCAATCGTCTGACTCGATGTTAAAACCACCTTCGCCACCCCAAGTGACGAGATGATATGGGTCGAGACTTTTGATGTAGGCGCTCATTTCCTCGACCCAGTCAGAAAGAAGCTTTGGCGTGCAGTTGTCGCTTCGTGGGAGGTTACGGACTCCATCAGCGCCGCAGCGAGGTTCGTTGCCCAGTTCCCAGGCCATAATTGCAGGTGAGTTCTTATACCGATTCACCATGGTCTTGACGTAGCGCTTATAAGCCTTCTTGATCTGAGGAAGTCGGTAGAACTGTATACACATTAGCATTGTCTCATTACTAGGGCAATAATACTCACATCATCATGATACTTTCCACCAAGGTTAACAGTATAAACATCCATCCCACCATAATCCGCCCAATTATTCGTCAGCGCAACGATCAACTTGACCCCAGCCTTGGACGCAGCATTGACCACTCTGTCAAACCGCTCAACATTGATCGTAGACTTGCCATTCTCCCAAGTCTGAAAATAGACGCTCGTATCACCTGCGCCTTCTCCTCCATACTTGGGAAGACCATTTGGATCAGTCGTGGCATTCCTGTCATTGAAGCCCCAGGTACGCATAACGTTTAGGCCAGCTTTTTTGGCTGCTGTAAGGCCACGCAAGGCATCTTTTTCATCCTACAACTTGTTAGCAGTATCCATATATCCAAGTAGAAAACATCCATCCTGAAAGGGGAGATAGTAAGCGTTGCTCCCAGCAAAGTAAAAGTCCTTTCCATTCAACTGAAACTTGTCACCCTTAACAGTAACAAAGTCCTTCTTAGGACCCTTGGGCCTTGCCTCGGCGCCCAAAAGAGCAAGAGAAACAAACAAAGCAAGATTCAGTTTCATTTTCTGCGACTGTACAGATCCAGCTCCTGCAGGTAAACAAGTTTCGCTCCGAGGCATTTATACCCCATCTTGTCAATAACAAGGATTGGAGTATCGTCCCTGGTTCCCGCGCCTAATTTCCCTGATCGACATGGAGATGCACGTTCCGACTACGAATTGGGATTTGCCGGTTTTTGCTTAATTAGAGTTGCATCGGGTGTTCGGGCCGTAAGGGGAGGGGTTATGTATCAGCCGATGGAGCTTAAACGACGGAACCTGTTCATCCATGGCTTTATTGGGTCGATCCGTCATGATATTTCATCAATTGAAAGGCGGGGGAAAACCTACATTCAGAAGATATCCGTCTTGTGATCTGTTTTTTTACCTTTACCCCATTTCTTGGCCTGGCATCATTGAGTTTACGTTTATCCGGATTCTTGGACACATCCCCGCCATGTTCGTTTTGGTCGAGAAGACGGTCAGAGCTCGTGATAACATTGGTGGATAGTTTGCAGAGTTACAATGGCTTGTCAAAGTGTCTTGGCTGTTTGAAATAGAGACCTATACCTATTATATATCCCATCGATCAGGCTCATAGTGAAATTGATCAACCAGGTGCATTCTCTCGGCTCATTCAATCCTTCAAGATGGCTACCAAGATCTTCATTGCTGCATCGGCTCTTATCCTAGCCAACCCTGTCTTGGCTGCTTCACCCAAGTACCTGATCACCTTGTCCGTCTCCAAGAGCCGTGTTTATATGCTCCACTAACTGTTCCCAGCGGTGATTCATATTCCCAAACAGGCTTCGACATCAACGGTGAAAAGCCATCCTCTTCAAACCCCCTTGGAAACCCTCCCTTCCCAGGGTGGACAGCAGCAGGCGGCGTCAACTGGGTCGGCAGCATGGCCGCCGAAGTGAACAGTTCACTGGTCCTGGCATACAACTTTGCATATGGCGGTGCAACCGTTGATGCCGATATTGTCACGCCTTACATGCCAACTGTCCAAAGCATGGAGGATCAGGTAGATACATTCGTTAACAACTTAGCTACGCACCCAGATTATGCACCTTGGAAGGCTTCGAATACCCTCGCTGGCGTGTGGATGGGAGTTAACGACGTAGGAAATAGCCATTGGGCAGCAAACGTGACTGATATTATGGAGGCTTCAGTGACGAGGTACTTTGAGCTACTCCAAGTGCTCTACGACTCTGGACTACGCAGATTCGCCTTGTTGACTGTTCCACGTAAGTCATCAACTTGAAGTACCAGCTACTCATCTAACACCTGATAAGCAACCAACTTGACCCCAACCATGTTCAACCAAGGAGAGGAAAACACCTCTCGCCTCATCACTGCCATCGGTCTCTTTAACGGTCACATAACGTCCAAGCTCCGCGCGTTTAAGAAGACCAACCGTCAAGCGAAGGTCACACTTGTCGACACATCACGCGCATTCAACAAGGCAGTCGAGAACCCAACAGCCTATGGTGCCCCTGATGCACTCTGCATTAACCCAGATGGTGTATCCTGCGTATGTCACTACCATTGCCTTAAGTGAGAGGGCTACTGACGTAGAACTAGCTGTGGATGGATGGTTACCACCCCGGTGTCGCCATCGAGAGGCTTGTGGCAAAGGACGTGGTCAGTGATCTCAAAACGGACGGATTCAAGTGGTAAAGGTGAGACAAGGCGCTTGACAATGAGTGTCAGTTCACGAGGCAACAAAGTACATTCCTTCAGCATTGACAGGGAAACAAGGCATATCTTGAGAGCATATCTTGAGAGGTTGGCAGATACCTCTGGAACATATTCATTACTGCATACTAGTCCGTTCCATTCACTCCATTTTCCCTCTATGTGGAATACAAAAAGTCATGTAGATGGTCGTGCCGTATCCCGTTCCGTATCTATATCAACGGTCGGTCAGTAGTGCCACGGCGCAGCTCCTTCGGGCCACATACATTATAGCGTAGTTGGTGAAAAGAAGTCAGACTCTGCTGACAATCATGCTTCTCTCAAACCTGCTTGAGAGGCTTCGATGGGCTCTCCGATCGCATGGAGGAAGTCGAAGGTATATCATCAGCGGGGAATCGAGGAGGTGTCAAGTCATCTGACGAACGCATGGCCACCCTATCAAGACGAGCTGTGGCAGCGAGGGCATCCAGCTCAGTAAGAGTGTCGACCTGAGTCTGAGACTTCATGAATGATGCTCGGTCATCAGCCATAAAGGGGAATCGAGAGTCTGGGTTCTTCTGCCAGAAGACAAGAGCACTCGAGATGATGGTCATGAGCAGCAGGATCAACGAGAATGCAGCATTGAACAAGACCAGGATAACACCAGTGACAGAGGGACCCATAGCCGGCATTCCAAAAACGTTGGTAAGGATGACAAGACAGATGGCGTTGAGAAAGTTGAGGACGTAGATGGCAATGTTCAGCGAGTTGGTGCTCTTGTCCATGTAGGGCAGCATAACGGTGCTCGTGATCATAGGAGCCGCCTCAATGACGACGAGGGCAATGGCCTGCAGGTCGCCGTTGTGTTGGCCAAGGGCGATGAAGAAGCCCTTGACCAAGATGTATGCGATCAGAGGGACGATAAAGTAGTAGCCAGATGCACGGAACTGGATGTAAAGGAATCCCCACTTGTTCAAGACACGAGAGTCGCCAAAGAGGCTGTAGGTTGGATCCTTGAATGCAGCGAGACGGATGATGGTGAAGGCGGCGGAGACAAGGATGAGAAGCATGCCGAAGAAGTAAAACACGGCAAGGAGAACAAGGGCGGGAGAGTCAGCCTGAGTAAACTCCCAGACAGAGAGGATAACAATTCCAGGGAAGCCCATGAAAATGAGACGGAGAAGTATGCCCTTCAGGATGGTTCGCCATTCGGTTCGGAACTCGAGGAAGCGGTCACGCTTGACCCAGGCTTGCTTGACACACAAGTCAAGCGCAAACTTGCTGAGGACGACAATGATGGTGGCAAAGATAAGAGTCAAAATGTAGAAGACGAGGCTGGTCAGGAAGAGATTGGTAGTCTCAATCTTGGAGCGGAAAGCAACACGCTGCATACCATACACAATGTAGGATCCGCTAGCGAGTTCAATGTTGCCTCTCTTGATGAGACCGTCGAGGCCGCGAGCTGCGTGATGCATTACGCTTCGGGGCACGAGGCCGTCAAGAGAACGTTTCGCAACCTGAACCGAGGCCGATCCGAGGAAGTGGAAGATGCTGGCAGGTGTACCTCCAGTGGCTCGCTGAAACCACGTAAAGATGTCCTGCATCCAGTCCATCTTGATGATACCCATGGTCCACTGGAAGTTCTGCGTCCAGGCCTCCACGATCGGGGGCATATGGATACCAGTCAAGCCGACGATGGCCTGCGCCTGGAAGTAGCTGAACAGAGAGAGCGTGTTGGCAGCCAAGTGCGCCGCGGCATTGCCATAGCCGAGGAGGGAGGTGACGGCAGACGAAACAAGACCCAGTCCAATAATGATGGCAGTAACCCACTTGACCGAGATCTGCTCAACTGTCTTGCCCGTAGAGAAGTCAGCCTCAACACAAGCAACACTCTCGCCAGTGTCAGTCAAGTTGATAAAGGCGCGAATGGTAGCGTCCAGGTCAGGAATGCCGTAGGCGATTCCTGGGATCTGATCCAGTGTATCGCCAAGATCAAAGTTGAACTTTGAGTCAATGTTTCCAGGTGTCATAGGGCACATTTGGGATAGCTTCAGTTCGCCATTGCAAGGATCGAACTTGTCGTGGAAGAACCGATAACCGTAAACATCGAGAGAAACGTCAAAGACGACATATCCTTCTACCGAGGCGGAGGCAGAGAGGTCGACGGTGACCATGGAGTTGTTGGGTGTAATGGTGACTTTGAAGAGACTCGCGGAAAAGAGTGATTGGCGCTGACAGCTGTTCAACGAGTTGGAGGTCAAGATCCTCTCAGCCGTGACGGAGGTAACAGCTGAGAGGAGCAAGGCCACCAATGTCATGAACGGTCTCATCTTGGCGGTTATTCGTCTCGAAGGAAGGGAGTTGCTCGATAGTCGGTCGTAAGCGAATGTCGTGAGCAGGATCGTGATCGGCGTCGGCGTTTGTTTATTGATGCTCGCTGTAAGCGCGCGCTTCAGCAACGGGGCTCATCAGCTCGAATCGATGATCGGATACAGCGGAACGAGCGTGGGCGTGTCGAACCTTGTGCCTATCGATGAAGCGCAAGGCGAAAACGACAAAAAGAGTCTCAGGCCATCCAACGTTGGATTGATGGTGATAAGATCGAGAGCGAGGGGAATGTCAAAGTAAGGATGAATACGAGAGCGGAGAAACGTATTAATCCGGAGCCGTGACAGCTCATTTCCCGTATTGTCTCCACATTTAGCTCGGTTAGCCCCGATCGACGTCACCAACTAAGCCATAAGCGGAAATAAGGCTCGTATCCGTCAGCTGAAGGCGGAATTAGCAAGCAAGTGAGAGACTCGTGTTGGTTGCAGGGTAGGGGACGTTTGCGTTTATGGACGTTAGAGAAGGAGATATATGAGATAAGAAAAAAGACTCTCTGCGAATGAAGTTGAATTGGTATGTAGATGTTAATAGTTAATAATCTAAGAAGCCTTGTCTTCCTCTTTCCCTGATACTTTAGCTATGTTTAAGGCTTGGTCTAGACACGGGAGCTAAACATGACTTTTTAATCCCCGAAGAGACAAAAAATACACAGCATCACGTCAAAACAGAACACATTTCAAAACTAAGAGGTCAGCAGATTATTATATAAAGGAGTGTGTTTTATTTTTCCCTCTTGTCTCTTCTTCTATTTCGTAGTGGTTAGAATCATCTTCCCACTAACTACCTTCTCTCTCCTCATCACGTCCCCTTTATCCCCGACCTGACTAGCTATCCTCACTCAATGACATCTCCCTCATTTTGTTAGTGACAGCCTCCTCCTCGGACTGCTCCTTGGCCTTGGCCAAAAACTCTTGAATAGCATGGATGAGCTTATTGGCGTGCTGCTTATCCTTCGTAAGCCTCTCTGTGAGCTCTGTTGCAGACTCCCTCCCAGTTGCAAAGGTAACAGTTTCCCGGGCCAGATGATCAGTCAATGCATCTATATTTCGGAGATACTTCTGCAGATTTTTAACTGCTACTTTGTACTTCTCAACGAGATAATCGCACGAGATTGGGCCTTCCAGTTTGGTCGGCCAGGTGATGTCCTCGGGGTTCATGGACATCTCGGCTCCTGGGTAGTCTATGTAGAAGTCCTCTTGCTCTACGGCCTCGGAGCCACTGAACTCTATGACCCTGGAGCCACTGTGAACTTCGTCCCTGGATTCACCATTGCCATTGCCTTCGCCGTCCATGCCGAGGATGTAGTTGATGGCTCGAGCGAGGTTGATGTAGTCTTCTTCATTCATGGTGATGGAAAGACGTTGATGTAGATTGATGATGACGGAAGAGTCTGCTGATGAATGATGAATGCGTGATGTGAGGTGAGGATAATTGTACTTTCATGCCGACGAAGAGAAGAATTTTATACTTGAATTAGTGGGAGTAAATAGAAGAGATAATCTTTATTTTGGCTTATGTTAAATTGTATGTTACTATTCAATATGAACATCCCTTCGTTCTCAATTAGGAAAGCTTGTTGTGTGATATGTTCCCCTAGAACAAAGAGATTCAGCCACGAATTTTAGTGGACAGGGTCTGAAGAAATAGCGCACAGCCTGCTATTTCGAGGGTACCATAGGAACAAAATACGGAATTGAGCCTTCGAGAGGTCTGTGATCCGGCCCTGCCACGAAGCGGGCTCATTCTATGCTGGTGCGATGGATCATCCCTCACGATTTCTTGCGTAGTCAATTTCTCTACCATAACCCGTATACATCAACACAATCCTCTCGGGCTATAGAAAGCACATGAGTATCATCCTTGACCCCAGAACCAAAAGCCACCCCTTTAACTCTAGTCTTTTTATCCCCAATGATGGCCGCCCACTGCCTCCTCTCCAACTCTATCACATGGACCTTCTTTTCGTTGCCCGTGTCATTCCCGACGACGGGATCACGAACCTCTTTAAAAGCAATCTATCGACAATCAGGAGAGATGTATGTCTTGGGCTTCATCAGAACGCCCGGTACGACGAAGCGCTCAACCTTGGCGGTTTCAACATCGGCGGTCCAGATATGAACAGCGTACCACGGCCATCGCCTTTGGGCTTCTGGCACCGAAAGCACAATGATGACACGTTTTCCGTCCTCGCTCATGGCGAAAGATGAAAGTGTGTAGTCGTCTCTGAGGCATCCTGGCTTTTTCAGACGATATTCGGAAGCTGGTAGGATGCTAGGGACATTTCCCAATCTTACCCGACGTGTCTCGGGGGGATATTGCCCTAACTTGGACCCCTCTGTTAGAGTTTGTGAGTCGAAAATGGCGACATCGAGAAATTAATTCTTAGAGTGTAGCAGAGCAATCTGAGTCATACTGCTGGCTGTCACACTAAGCCATCAGTCCTCTGGGGTCCCCATCGTAATACCCTCTGGCTGGTTATGCACGCTGCTGGAGTATTCTAGGATATCTGGACAGGCTTCACATGGATAGCTCTCCATATACTTGGCATTGTGCTCTCCGGTCAGATTGTCCATCCGCTGATACAAGACATCGAGATCACCATCCTTGGTTTGCACACTGGCAGGGGAGACGGCACGACGGCTTGAGAGACTCTTTTGCTTCTTCAAATCATACGTCAACATGACAGACTCGCCTTTGTCCAACCAGCCATTGACAAAGACAATGTCTTTGTTCCAGGGGCTGACAGAAACTCGCCAAGGGCAAAATGTAGTAAACAGTGTCGCGAGACGATGTTCTTTGTACTCTTGCGTGTCGACAGAGTAGGTGGAGATGAGCTCAGAGAACTTGTTGGCCATGGCGAGACGCCCTTTCGATATCCCCATGCTTTTGACATCAAACGAGTGATGCTCTCTAAACTTGATCTTGTCGCGAAAGCGGTACTTCAACTCCTTCGTCGGGGACGTTGCCCTTGGAGAAGGGATGAGTGTTTCCAACTGGCCATTCAACTCAGATTTCGAACCGGTGCTACACCACGCTAACGTCGATAAACACCTCGAGTTTGACGTTGACGGCATCAAGACTAAGTTACACTTTTCTTCACTAACTCGCGCTTGAATGTGTCGAGGTTGGCGTTGGCCTCGTACCCGACCAAGGACGGTGAGTATTTGCGGTTCAGACTCAGGGCTACCACGGATAAACTGAGCGATGTTCAAGCAAGGATGTTGCTTGACGCGCTTTGTAAGGTTATTCGTGGGTTTGGGGAGGATGCGGATGCTCCTGTTATGTCATGGATTGGCTAAGTTGGTCTAAGATTATAGTGGGATCGCCGTGTTTTATTATTTGCATTGCACGCTTTTTGTGATAGAAGGTTCACGTTCTTTTTTTTATAGGTAGCTCGTTTAGTTAGTTTTACTGCTTCTAGAACCTGCTTTCTTAGTTTTATAGCTACACAAGTTAAGATAATAAACAATTTTAATGCGTCATCTCCTTATGACTGCCATACTTCTTTCCCATTCACCTCAAATGATGCTATTACACGAACTGGTGTTTTCATGATGGTGCAACCCTGTAGCGATCCTGCTGACTAATGACAACGCCAAGTCCAATCTCACGCCAGCTTCGCTCTCATCGTCAATCAAGAAGCGCCATCTTCATCCAAAATATCCTCGATTTTCTTCTTCATGTATCAGTGATCTCACTCACGTGGTCACCATGACTGCTCAAAGCAGCCTAGCTGTCAGGGCGACGGTCGCTCGCGATGCGACTTCCGACAGCCAGCGTGACGACAAAAACGACGCTGATGCGACGAGCCAGGTCGCCAGAACACCTCTGCACGATGCGCATCAGACAGGCAACGAAGCCTCGCCCAGATCTCAATCTTCTTCACGACTAGAGAATCTCCCTCCCGAGCTGAGATTACGACTTCTCTTGTCCATGCCAAATCTACAGACTCTTCGCTCTCTTGTCCACGCTTCTCCTACGCTACATGCCCAGTACCGGCATAGCCGAGATAGAATTCTTCGAGCTTTCATAGGCCGTGAGCTTGATGGGTTTCTTATCGATGCTTACGCGACACACATGTCCCAGCCACATGAGCTGGGTTCACCACGGACCAACGAGAAGATCACTGAGTTTACCAACACCTATGGCAACTGGCTATCCGCCCCAGAGTCATCTCCAGACTTGAACTCGATAGAACCGGAAAGACTTCGTTCAATGTCGGCATTCTACTTGTCTGTCGCCCAACCCTTGGCTCATCAGTACTGTGAATGGGCACTTGGAAATTTCATAGCAGCTATCTTGGACTTTGTTACCAGGGAAGACTTCAAGCCAACGGCAAAAGACCTTGGTATTGATGATCTGAGCCCCCAAAGAAGCGAATTAATACGTATTTTTCGTGCCATATATCGGTACGAAACGTATTACAACCTCTTCGGCTGCAACGAGGGCAAACGTGAGGGTGCACTCGCAGAGGAATGGACAAACCACCGATTATTGTATCGCTTCGAGCCTTGGGAGGCTGAGGCCGTGGCATGCATACAAGCTTTCATCTATGATAAACATGAGGAAATTGTGGAGCGGTTCAAGGATAAATTGTACCCTCCCAATGTCAGGTTTACGTTGAAGAACGGAGTCTACCGCTACGGCGAACCCTTTCATCTTGTAGCCGGGACCAACGGTAGGCAACGACCCAAACACCAAGGTTCAGTCTCGAGGTGAGCAGTTACTGATTCGAGATATAAGATTATTTGGAGAGCTTGCTCCGTCGCGGACTACGTACAGCAGTACAGCTATGGGCGACTCATGACGACGAGGAGCTTATTGTCAAGGTGCGAGAATATCTTCGTTCCAATAGAGACCTAGACAGCACTCTAGAAGATGCCCTGAGCGAAATTGCTCAGAGTACCAGAAGATACGAGTTGGATGTCCCGCCAGACCCCAGGGATGAGATGGCGAGGGATAGGCATTGTATGGATTTCACTGGCGATGCTGTGCCACCGACTACGCCGCCATCAGGATGGGTGCATCTCTGGGGTGGATATGCAAACATCTACGGAGAATATGTTCCCAGAACTGTACAGCGGTGGGGATATGTTATGTGGAACAAGGAGCGCTGGAACTTTCCGATGGGAGGAGATAGGCTTATGGAGGCGCCATGTCGATGGCCCTCCGATGACCCTGACGTGGGTGACATGCACTACTCCTGGAGACCATGGTAAAAAGAAATCTAATGGATAGTGTTTCTCGATTGGGTTTTAATGACGGTATGCGTCTTTGGAAGCGTCACGAAGATTATCATAGTAAAAAGAATAGCCTCTATAACAGATCATCCAAGTACTTAGCTGGCTAACAACAAAAGCGCAGCAGTAGATGTTGAGGAGAGTGAAGGCTGTAAGAATACTTGTGAAAACAGTCCCCGAGCGAAATAACTGGAGACAAAGATGATGCCGTGATGGCCTCCTCAAGAGACCTAGGAGAATTGATCTCTTCAATGCCTTGGTGGACGAACTTTGTCGATATCAACATAGCTAAGGTCACGAAAGTATTGCCGAGTGGAGTCGGACGGCTTGTCAATGTCTTCGGGAACCACTCTGTGGAGAGCCGATGGATGAACCTAACCATGTCTTGCCTTAAAAGGCCCACGTTCAACATTTCATTCGATTCAAATCATTTAAATGCCTTAAAATGTCATCTCAAAGTCTCGTTAGCAAGGTTGCTATAGTCACTGGCGCCTCGCGAGGCATTGGTGCAGCCATCGCCCGTGAGCTCTCCAACCGAGGTGCTCGAGTTGTCATCAACTACCCTACCCCAGCTGAAAAGGACGAGGCCGAAGCTGTGAGACAGGGCCTTGCCTCGCCTGAGAATGCCACCATCACCGAGGCAGACTTGTCGACCCGGGAGGGGCCAGCGTTGCTCGCAGCAGTGGCTGCCAAGGCGCATGGCAATCGTATCGATATTCTTGTGAATAACGCAGCTATTGGGCCCATGATTCCTTTCGACTCACCTGACGATGATGCCTTAAATGAGGCATGGGACAAAACAATCAACCTCAATTGCCGCGGAACCTATTTCCTCACCCGGGCCGTCCTGCCATATCTCACAAAAACAAACTCGCGCATTATCAACATTACATCGGACAATGCCCGAGATCCCCAGCACAATTCGAGTATCTACGCGGGCACAAAAGGAATGATTGAAACACTCACACGTTCCTGGGCTCGCGACCTGCCGCGCAAGTACGGATGCACCATCAACAGCGTCGCGCCGGGGCCAACGTCTACAGAGGCAATGAAGAGCTTCCCAAAAGAGTTTCATGAAAAGTTGCAGCCAGTTCTTGATAGGATGCCAATTTCTTCACGGATGGGTACACCAGAGGAAGTGGCTTGGGTGGTTGCCATGTTGGCTGAGGAGGGTGCGTCGTGGGTGAATGGGCAGATTGTGTCTGTTAGTGGAGGCTCTGTTTTGTCTTGAATATTCATTGCCGAGGTATATCAATGCTGATAGGGAACTGAATTATGAGAGACGAAAATAGCTAGATCTAATCATAGACTGGCTTCCAATTGTTCCATGCATGACGGGATCCCGGGTGAATGGAAGGCGGAATTGTTCCATAGGGCTCCCATTCTTGGCTCGGGAGGATGAAGCGATCTAGATTGAGCTTCGCAAGGATCCCATTCGACACTAACTCATGCGATATGTTCAATATCTTGACGTGTCAAATCTCGCTGCATAGGAACCCATCGTCTATACAGATTGGGCAGCTGCTCAACTCACTATTAGCGTGCAGTGGCCAGATCACCCCTATTATGGCAACACAAAAGACCCTTCTCTTCTTCCGCCAATAGATCTTGCAGAACAAATAGTCATCATATCTCATCCAATGACGTGCCAGCCTAACCGCTGGATCATCAGACGGTGATAGTGCATGAAATACTAGTGGACGCTTATCTGCACCGCCAAGTAAACCAAGAAAACCACTCGTGTTCATGCGGGGTAATATTAAACATACTCTATTGCGATTAAGAATGGCACCATGAACCCTGCAACCATGTATATCAACGGATGACTCGGAGGCTACTAACTAAAACTTGACCCTTGACCCGACGCAGCCTGTCTCGATTGGGAAGGTCAGCCCGTTTCACATATACACCGGACACGGGGAGCAAACTTTACCTTCTGTAAACAGCAACCGTACTTTTGTTACATAGGTAGGCGAGCTGATCGGCGACGGATGTCACCTAACTAGTCGGGCAGGTGTTGCCCAGCTGTAGCATGTGCCGAGAGACTGTTCTGGAATGCCAAGATGGTAGTGCCGTGGTGGGACTGAATCTTGAGGCGTACTATATAAGAGGGAAATATCCGCCAATGTTTGCGATACTCGAGCACTCATTGTTGTCCTTAGCATCATGAAGTTCCTCTACACCCTCGGGCTCTTGGCGCCATTGGCCGCCGCCAAGGTTTCGTATGATGGTTACAAGGCTTTCAGCATTGATGCTGGTAAAGACCACGATGCTGTGGATACTATCTTGAAGGATCTCAAGTTTGTCTCTCTGAGCTGTGAGAGTAACCACAAGACCCTTGAGGTCGCAATTGCTCCTGAGAGTCTCGAGGCCTTTGAGGCTCTTGATCTCAACGTCACTGTCATTAGTGAGGATCTTGGTGCTGAGTTTGCTGTCGAGGGAGAGTTTGAAGACTATGATCGTGAGTCAAAACGCAGCATTGACCAGTCACTTAACTAATGATATTGTAGCCCCCATGAGACTCTCAGCCGCCCTTGCAGCGCTGCCTGATGTCTCCTACTTCAACTCGTACCACACGTTTGACCAGCATCTCCAGTTCCTCGCTGATCTGCAAGCTTCTTTCCCTAGCAACTCTGAGGTCTTTACTGCTGGAACCTCTGTTGAGAACAGAGCTATCCGGGGTATTCACCTTTGGGGCTCTGCCGGCAAGGGAAAGAAGCCTGCCATTGTGTGGCACGGAACTGTGCATGCTCGCGAGTGGATTAGTGCTCCTGTAAGTGGCCCAGTTTTTGGAAGGGTTCTGTGGCTGACTTTTTAGACTGTTGAGTACTTGACCTACAAGATTATCGATGGTTATCAGAAGAATGATGCTACTATCCGCGCGACACTTGACAACTATGATATCTACGTTCTTCCTATCGTGAACCCTGACGGTAAGTAACCTTGCACTACGCCCTCAAGATCCTCACTAACTTCTCAGGCTTCGTCTACACCACCACCAACGATCGTCTCTGGCGCAAGAACCGACAGAGACGCTCCGGCCAATCCTGCGTCGGCACAGACGTCAACCGCAACTGGCCCTACCAGTGGAACGTTCCCGGCGGCTCATCCACCAACCCCTGTGACGAGACCTACCGTGGCCTCGCAGCAGGCGATACCCCTGAGAACCGAGTCCTCGTCAACCACACCAGGACCATCGCTGAGAGCACTGGCATCAAGTTCTACGTTGACTGGCACTCTTACAGCCAGCTTATCCTCCTGCCGTATGGATACAGCTGCTCCGCTTCCGCCAGCAACATTAACAAGCAAATGAGCCTCGCAGGCGGCGTCGCCAGAGCCATCCAAGGCGTAAACGGTCTCCGCTTCCAATACGGCCCAACCTGCACAACCATCTACCAAACCGCAGGAGGTAGCAACGACTGGGTACAAGATGTTGGCAAGGCTGAGCTGGCTTGGGCTTTTGAGCTGCGACCTGCTAGTGCCAGCGCTGGTGGATTTACTGTTCCGCCTAGCAATATTGTGCCTTCTGGTGAGGAGATTTGGGCGGGCATGAAGTATCTGTTTGCCAATTTTTAGGTGGAATTTGATGATGAAGTGACTTGACATGTCTTTCTTTTGTACTTGACAAGGTGATTTTGTCACCACAAAATAGTTTCCTAGATTACTTGAGTAAACGACTTTACACCTCTGTACAATCTCACCAAGACCCATTGTCGAATAAGTCCTGATCAGCAAACTGTTAATCCTGGTAGCATTGTATATCACGTCAACCAAAACCAACTAAGCAACCAAGTTCTCATCTCTGTGTCCTTAATCCGCCCCTAGCTTCGCCCCGCCTCGCCCAGGCGTGACATATGAGCTCAAGATCCATACATCTCTTCCCTGTAGTCCAAAGGTCTACGGATCATAGTGTGTCAATAGGTAGTTGCCATAAAGAGTGACGTTGATTCCTTTTAGCCTGAGGTGTTCCTGGAGGCCCCTATTAGACCCTGTTCCGACCCATTTTCATGACTCTGCACCGGGGCAGGTGGCGGATCAGGAACCATCTCTGGTTCCTGAACTGGAGCCACGTTCTCTGAGAAGTCCGCAAAGTCCGTGTCCGCATACATATCAACTGGCCGCCGTGCTCCAGTCCCTTGCACCGGCACCGGCACCGGCTGGGCTGTGGGTACGACGCAATTTGCCCTCTCAACCCCTTGTCTGAACAGGTTCTCCATCTCCTCGCCCTCCCACCCTGTGTAGATGGTTTCGTGAGAAAGAACAAGCCCTCCGAGACGGCTCCTGGCAGCAGCCTCACCTGCGGGCAGGTCACTGTCGCTACTAGACCTTTGCCGATTTTCCGGGTTCTCAGCTGGACTGAAGTCGGGCTGACACAAGTAGACGAACTCTTTGATGCCGGTCCGGGCCTTATATTTGGCCACGCCTATGAATCCCAGAAACCAAAGGGTCGAGAATGCCAATACGCACCACGAAATGACCGGCACCGCCCACCAGGCGAGGGATGTCTGTTTGAGATCCTTTGATGGCGGGACCCAGCTCGTGATGATTGGGTAGACATTCCCAACGAGATAGAGGCAACCGCAAGAGATACTCAACTTTGGATCCACCGATCCCCGAGTCATCTGGGCCCAGCTTCTTTTTACGGGCCCCTGATCCGGGACTTGATTGTATCGAGCCGTGAAGGCTGGTTGCGTTGACGGGGGACCGTGGAAATGCAGAATCAGGATGCCGAGGGCAAGGAAGATGCCGAACCATGCTGATGTCAAATAAGCAATGAGTCCAGAAAGAACCGAGTAGGCATCGGTTGCCGTGGTGTTGTACGTGGCCAGGATGAGAACGATGCAGCTGGCAAAGTGGAGGACGAGGGCGCCGACAGGAGTCTTCTCTCGGTGGTTGGAAGGGTTAAGAAACTTGAAGAAGCGGCCTCGTGGTTTCTGATTACCAGCGACGACCTTCTGCGCATCATATCCCTGAGGCTCAAGAACGCCCTGGTGGTGCCCATTCTCCGTAGTCGATTTGCGCTCTCCTCCTTCAAGCCACATGAGAAACTTGCCAAGACTGACGTCTCTGTTCCTCGCGAAAAAGCTAGTAAATGGGAGGAAACCCTGCTTGGCAATCTCTTGCTTCATTCGTGCGGCCGTGTATGTCATGACGACGATATTGCCGAATGACGAGATGGCTAGGAATGCGTTGATGGCGCGCTTGATTTCGTAGCGCTTCGGGTTGTTACTTTCGTTTTCGGGATAGGCGTCAAAGATGATGTTGAAAAATTCTTGTGCCACATTTCTCTGCTCCTGGTCATCTGTCGGGACGATTATCATCTGTGATTGACATGATTTAGTCAAGCATGCCAAGGAGAATTCGGAGACAGCCAGTCCAGAGGTCTTGACTTACATAGCAGACGTTGACGGCCATATACAATGCCGATACCAGGCCAACACCCCACCACATGGATCGAGGATAAGTCTTCCGCGGGTTCTTGATCTCTCCCAGAACCTTTGATCAGAGTTAGTCGTTTCTGGAATCTGTCGGGGGAACGAAGACTCACATAATTTGGCTGGTCGAACCCTGAAAAGGCGAAGACTGGTTCGATAAGTTAAGGGGTGTTCCTTGCGGGGAGACAAAGTCTGGTACTTACTGATAGATAGGAAGGCCTGTGCATAGGCCTTGCCCTCGCTTGAGGAGTTTGATGTACTAGTTGAGTTGTTTATGTTGCTGTCTGGAAGCCCTCTCACCCCGAGCGGCCTACCAGCAACCGCCCAGGTGGCAATGATCATAAAAATCAGCATCAAGACCTTTATGAACGCAAGGAGATTGTTGAGAAGGATTCCACCACGACGAGAAAAGGCGTGGATCAAGCATGGAAATATCGCAATGACGATGGCGATGCCGCGAATTTTGCCTTCGTCAAGCTCATCAAGTTCCAGTTTTGGATTCGCAGCTTCCATGAGACGCAGCGCGCAATTAATACAATTGCCGGCCATGTTCCCAATACAAATAAAGCTGATGCCATAAAGGACACCGCTGAGCATCACTATGCCCTTCTTGTATCGCGGCCATGGGAAAACGTATTGGAGATAATGGAGGTCGCCCCCAGATCGTGGGACCGACTGCTCGATACCGTTGATTACGTATCGTGGTACGTTAAGTCCATACTCGACGTAAACGTGAGCTCCGGCAAGAGCATAGACGCAGCCGCAGAGCCAGAAGAGAATCGCGATGCCCGGGCTCCGGACACCCCGCATGACCGTCCTAGGGCTATCGAAGATTCCGGTCCCTGCTCAATACAGTCTCTGGTTAGCATTGCCCTTGAAAGGCACTTTTGAAACCACATAGTAACATACCTATCATTCGGTTTATCACTAGACACATGACGTCGATATAAGTAAGGCGAAAGGGCTCCGTTGGAGCCTCAGTGACGAAGCTGTTTTTGTCGATTGGCATGTCTCCCAACACCTGCGCGAGACTTCGCTCCTTGGTGTTGGCCCCGTCTGGAGGCTGGCGGGAGCGGCCGCCATGCTCGGCAGGCTGTGTGGCATCCATGATCGGTCAAATCAGGGAGGATTTTAGCCTGTGGGAAGAATGAGAAGCGTGATTTGAGCGTTTAAGCTTAATCCGACAGGACCAAGGAGAGGATTTCACAACCATCCATCCAGGCTGCTAAAATATGCATTGTAGGACACTTTCTCGAGGGGACACGTCACATAATAAATACTTAACAATGATCCGAACAGCCCCAAATGAGGCGTGCACCATAAAAGCTCTAGTCAGGCTGGGCATCAGACTGGGGGACATGTCTGAGAGTCCTGCCTCAGTCTTGGCAAATGTTGAAAACGCCACCGGTTGCCTTGTTTTCCCTTACGAGGCTTGCTGCGCCTGCAAGGAGTGGATAGCTTCCCTCTTCGGTGAGCAAATCTTGTGTAGTGGTGAGGGTGTACAGCCGAGAGCAGCTGAACGGAGACATGCATATGAGGCTTTCGATAGTCGACCAGATAGGTTCATGGTTGATTATCCCTCGTATCAGCATTCCACAAAGTCCTACGCGAACGGCTTTGCCTTCTCATCATGCAGCAGCCACTTCTGATAGCTCATTCGGTGAGGCATCTGTTGTTTGCCTTGTCCCCAACCCCGCCCTTGGCTCGCGGCTCTTCTGAACTCTTGGTACATTAACGGGTACTCGACCTCTCCCCACCTCCTCACTATCGATTCTGCCTGCAAATCCCCACAGGATCGACTGACTTCCTTCCCTGTTCCTCTTGTGTCTATTGAGTCGTCATGGCTGGGGTTATTCAGCTTGGCGACGCTATCAAGTTTGCTGAGCTTGCCTGGATCGTCTACGATTATGGATGGGCAAGAGAGCACAATGCAGGTCAGTTCGCAGTTTCTCTCTACTGCCAGCCGTCTCCTAAGCTGTTGCTTACCGAGCCTGTGTCTGTCTGTCTGTCCATCTGTGGCGATGGCAGCTCGGGTCTAAACCTTGCGTCCTGAGGGCCGAGCCGGCCACCGCTTTGCTTCCGATTTCCTTATCTTTGAAGCAGCTGACGCCGGAAAGGTGAAAACTATCGCGACTTTGGTGCCGATGTCCGCACACTTCACAGAAGCCTCGCAGAGCTCGAGGAAGCCGTCAGCAGAGCCCAAGAGTCGCTCCGTAATCATGGGGCATGGGACACTGATAAACTAGGTGGCGACCGGGACTCGCTATTGGAAATCATTGGAGATTACAATGCCACTCTAAGCGAATGTTATCGGCTCCTCGAAGACAATCGGCGTTATGCCCAGACAACCGGTCCTATCAGGAACATTGATTGGAACCTCAACATCATGCCTCAGGTCGAACATCTGAGAAGTCGGATTCAGATGCACACCTCTCGCATCCAACATGTTCTGAAGCCCTTCCAGATGTGAGACTGCCCACCTCCTAACTCTTGCGAATCCTATGATGACAATTTTGGTTCTTTTACTAACTCACTCTGTTTCTACAGCGACTTGGTCACCAACATCCACAGAGACTTGGATCGGAGGTTCCGGGCCATGCACCAGGATGTACGAGACGTCAAGAGGACCATGAATTCTCTACTCAGAGACCAGAATCCCGGCCTCGCAAACAGAATCGAGCAGGAACTAGAGGAAGAGCTTTACTCTGTCGAAATACCAGATTCGTTGTTGGTCAGGTTGGAGCACATGCTTGAGCGGCGCCAGTCTCTGAGGTTGCCCGAGATGGCTGACTGTTTTCTCATCCATCTAAGAAGGGCTGCACTGCAACCTCAGCTCGACCCGAACAGCTTCGCCAGGCGCGCATCGGTGCCTAGCTACTTACCTTTTGCCAAGTGTCAGTTACTGATGGATAGGATGAAGGGGCTTGATGAGCTGCAGAACCCGAGGAGAACGTCACATTGGCCTGGGTATATCAGCAGCCTTGAGGAAGTAAGATAACTCAACACTGTCGAGTATGTTCGAATAGTTGACACTAACTACACTTCAGGAGTTGTCGGAAGAATACTCACGGGTTCAGAGTAAAATAATCGTACCTGGCAGTTCAATGTACAAAGATGAGATGCTCGCCTTTTGGCCAGAAGACGAACCCCAAACGACGGTGACACCGATACCGCCGGCGGTGGAACATACCTGTTTATTCCAAGGGTAAACTCTCTCTTTGATCTCGTCTCTGTAACTGATGCTGACCTGACGCCCGTAGGTCTTTGGCGACTGTGTCGCCTGACGAAAGTCGGCGCGAGGTACAACTACTACGACAACCAGGCTCGGATGACCGGTTCAGAATCGTCGAAACCTTTGAGTCAAACACCTTACCACCAAGAAAGGATTCAAAGGTGCTTGATTTCGATATTCACTCCGCAGTCCTCATTCCATTGTATGCCGACCCGATGGGTAGCAGCACGACAACTCGGTCACTGGAGATCATAATCGTAGTGAATAGATTACAGCATCACTACGTCTTCCTTTGTTTACAAGATGTTTTGGCATTCCAGGCAGCCATAACAGGCTACAAGGTTGTGGACAGCTACATGGAGTGAGTCTTCTCTTTCCTATTGCCCCTACAGACCTAGCTGATTTGCCCAGATCTCGTGCAATAGCAAAGTTTATCGTTCATGGGAGAGAACCCCCCGAAGACGTAACTATACAGCTATGGATACCGAGAGGGTGGACCGATCCCGATGACTCGGCGACGAATACACCAGTCGACAGCCCGATAGGTCAGACATCTAGCTACGGGTCGTCTACGCCGTCACTTGTGGATAGTGGTTGGGAATGGAATCGCTATCCCGTGCCCGTCCCTCGCGCTCAAACCTCCTCCACAGGAACAAGTATGACCACACCGGAACGTCAAAGCCGCTCCTATAGCATATCTTCATATCGGTCCACCACGACAAACTCCTCTAGTATGAGCCGCAGCAGCCTAGGCTCTGAACACAACGTCACCGTTAGGCTAGAGGGCAGTAGCATTAGCACAGGCTACGGCACAATCCGTCAACCTCCTCGCAACCCACTTCTAGTGCTGTTCACTAGGTCAAAAGACTCCGAGTCCAAACGATCCATCGTGGCAATCACACTCGACAAGTGGACAAAGCCTCAAATGCATCGATGCAAGTGTCTTCAGTTACCGGAATGCCCTATCACGGCTCTAGAGAGCAGCCGCCCGCTGATAGACGCTCAGAGGTTCGACGGTGACAGATGGGACCTTTTACGGCTAGCGGCGTCGAGAGGTGGCGAGCAGCGTCGCTGGGATGGACTTATTCGCGTCAGCATCTGGTTCCCCGCCCCGGATCTGCGAATGAAGTTTGGTGGCGGGCCTTGTCGATGTTCCAAGGAGACAGAGGGCGAGCTCGAGGCTTGCCACCTGCAGGGTCACCAGGGTCTCTTGGGGGTGGTGAGGGATTTCCATCGGAGGTTGTTGATACAATATTACAAACAGACTGATAACCGGGTAGACGTGGTGAATCGTCCCCTTCGTGGATGATCAGTTTGGGTGATCAGTTTAGGTGGACTTTTTCAGATTAGGATAGCGCTTAGGGAACTGGCGTGGCATGAAACGGTCAAGTGGATGATGGGTTCTTTCTCGCTCGGAGAACTAGTGAATACTTGGTTGATAGCCCCTTATAGATATAAGGTGCCGCGAAGCCAGACTCAGGACTTTCAACCAAGTAATAGACTTGATTCAATGACTACAGTGATTATTCGAGGGCGCCTAGGTAAGGGCTAACGAACTCGCCCCAGATCTGTACCGCCATCATGCAGATGAGCAGAGATCTCGCCGGCGGCCCTGAGTCCTCCTGCACTAGAAGCAGGTCTGGTCATTTGGTATCAGAAGGATTCAATTACAGCCAAGTTCCAGTACTTTCATCAAAGGATCGAAAACTAGGATCCAGGCCCCGAGTTACGTGTCGCTTAACGTTCCGTCTCAGGATACCCCAATCATTAACTGTGCGACGGACCAACAGCTGTCGCGTATACCTTTGAACCCGTACCCTTGCCAGAGTCTGTATCATCCGAAACCTCTTCATTCTGGACTGGAGTGTTCCCTCTTGTTTCTTCCTCGTCTCTCGTTCCAATCTTGTTCCTCGCCCTAATAAGGGGAATATTAGCATCAAAACTCTGAAAGAGTGTCCAGGGATATACGTACTCTTTACGCTTAATGTACTGGTTCAAAACATGGGTCGAAGCAATAAGCGCCAACGCACAACCAAGACAGAACGAAAATCCCTTCGGATATCGCGGTGCTTCAACGGTCGGGAACGTAAGCAGTGGAGTCCAAGCCGTCGAGGACTGCGCAATGATAGTGATCAAGACGAGTGTAAAAGACCGTTCTTCCGGAGAGTCGCGCAACAAGGTGTTAACCCATCCATGGAACACGCTGGATAAAGCGCTAGACCAGTACATGGTCGCAAATGCGAACCACTTTGCAGCTTCAGGGACGTTCCAGACGACCAATATAGTTAAACCGATGGCGTTGATTGTCGAGGCCATTGTCATTGCCCAGGCAGGTCCAAGGATGAGGTCAGAAGCGAAGCAGGCGATGAGGTTATACAGGATACCCAAGGCCGGTGCGATGGTTCCCAGCTCATTAACCTTGGCCGGACTATACTTGTTCAGACTCTTGATCCATAGAAGGAAACTTCCTGTACTCTTATGGATTCCAGCATTCCAAAAGACAACGTCGACAAGAATAACAGTCCAAAACTGCGGACTCAAAAAGATCTTCTTCAAATGTCCAACCTTGAAAGTACCATGCGTAACATGGCCATTACTCTCAAGTCGTCGCTTCGCAATCTCGATATCCTTGTCGTTAAGAATCCAACGGTTCGGTTGGTCGATGGTGCCAGGAAGGAGGAAGTAGCCGAGTATGCCGATGGGAAAGGTAATCAGGGCGCAGATGATGTACATCCATCGCCAGCCAGCTAGGCCGTTGACGCCTTCGAGGCGGTGGGAGGCTCCGGATGCGACTAGGCCGGCCGTGAGGGTACCGAGGTTGAGGCCTACGTAGAAGAGGCCGCCGCGTCGGGCGATTTCGTGACCGCGATACCAAGAACCTGACGAGGTCAGTGTTTGCAACACCGGATTAGTTTCGGTGATTCCACATACCAAAGACGTAGTGCATAGCCGGGAAGAATGCAGCCTGTTGAGCACATTTGTCAGTATCCAATGCAAGAGCCCAATACCTCAAAGAAGCCATACCTCAAAGAATCCAACCATGAATCTATAAGCAGCAGCCTCGGCAAACGAGTGTGTCCGGTACTGAAGAAGCGTAAAGACTCCCCACATGATATCCATGAAGGGAATGGTCCAATACATGGGGATGTAGGTGAAGAGGAACATGAACGGCAGCATGCCGACGACTGCTCCGACGGTGTACATTGTCTGCAGCTGGACGAGTTCATTGCCATAGAAATTCAGGTCCTCCTTCATGCCGGCGACGTATGCATTGTCTATCAAGATTAGCAGTGGTTCAAGACTGACGTTGGTGGTAGTGGAATGCATACTCAGGTTTGCTTGATCAATATACTTGACCCAGTAGGCGAGAATGGCATAGGGCACCACGATCAAATCGAGCTTGATGAGAAACTTTCTCTCCTCGGGCGTGTCATCATCAGCATACCACTGAATCTTCCACCACTGCTTCCTCGGCACCGTAGAGTCCAACATCTTGACAGCAGGACAGTCCTAGTTCGAGTCGATGCCCAAATCCAGCTGAAGAAAAAGCAGGCCAGTCGGTATAATAGTACCCCGAAACGGCCGATATCGCTTTATATCTCAACCCTCCAACATCAAAAGCACGTCAGCACCCTTCAACCTCCCGCCATCTCTAACCAGGGTTTTTCCGCGGCGATGAAACGGTAGACAAGGGAGTTGACTTCTTCCCCGGCGATATAGTGGAACTAGAGGCATCGGCGTCGTGCCGACAGCGGGGAAAAGATCGAAAGGGGAGATTTTTAGAAGCACGTAATTAATCCCAGTAATGGTGGATCGCCGTTATTGGGTAAGGAGGAAGTCAAAGATTTGACATGTTCCCTTCTCTCGGTGAATAGAATCAGACCCTGAAGATAGAAAGAGACGGATAAGAACGCTTTGGTATTAGAATGGTCCTATGCGTGATAAAGCCGTCCGGCTGGTGGTGTCGGCATTCAGTTTTGCTGCCGTAGTTGTTCGCACGACAGGCATGGGGCATCTCGCGTCATCCAGATATAGCCCGATTCTTACAATTGGGGCAATTTTTTTTTATCTAGGGGTCCGATCTATAGTTGTATTGATCAGTGGCGATCATTGAACTGGTCATCTTTGTCCCGGATGCTTGTTTCCAGACAGAAACCGCAGGATCCTTCTGAGGGTCTTGTGTAGCGGAAGACAAAGTCGTTGGAACTCTTTGAGCGCTCGTGACGTCAAGTGGAGTCTTCAGGTGTCATTGATTGTTCACTTAAAAGGGAGACAGTCAAGGATGCTTCTTGCACTGGACATGTGACAGATCCCAACGTTTCTAAGGATCTAAGCATAATGAACAAACATCGACGCTAAAGTATCGCATGCGGGCCATTCGTTAAGCATAAAATCACGTTCGCATAAATCGTTGTCAGAAACCGGATGATGCCATCTAGGGTACAGGGTATGTTGTAATGGAACTGTACTCCGAGTCATGAACTGCTCAGATGATGTAACCTGCTATATGCTCGAATATTGAAAATGGCATTTAATCTGGAAGGTAGAAGAACCAATGCCCTAGTTATAGCATGCGTGCCCTTCGGTGTAGTGCTGGAAGTTTACAGCTGCAAAGGACTTGGGAGGAGTACACAAGTCAAGGCCGAGAGAATTGTGTGTATCGTTGTCCGTTTTATGCCACCAATAAGACCAACAAAGTAAATAGAAAAAAAAAAATTAGTTAAAGACCAAACAAGCTCGCCCAAGCATGTCTGATCGATAGCTAGTCGTGTTGTATGCCCAGAAAGTCCTGTCCGATGACAACATCGCCAAGAGAATAGCCCCAAAGCTCGTGGCGCAGTGAGACAGGGCGTCAGTTCACCAACCAATCACTCAGTTTCGCCAAGTGCAGGGCTGTAATACTTCAATAGACCATCCAGTATGCATGCACATGAGTGATTGAGATATTCTGACTCTTCACTCCATCGTCAATTTAGGTCTTGGTGACCCAGGATGCCATAGAACTCGGAGACGAAGCTCAAGCACACCAAATTCCATTTCCGTTCCCAGAGCTGAGTTCTTGCTGCTTTAGGCTGAGCTGCAGCTGAGCGAGGGCTGAGGATTCTGGACCTAGAGCTGAGGTAGACTGAGCAAGGGCTGAGGATTCTGGACCTAGAGCTGAGGTAGACTGAGCAAGGGGCTGAGCTAGGTGTGGGATCATAGATACCGACTCTTGGCTCTGGCCGTGGTCCTCTTATAGTTATACGCAAACGTGGCCTCGCTATTGGCGTGCACCCAGGACACCGTCGGTAGGCGTACTCGAAAGCAATATGCGTTTTACTTCGACCGTCAGCGTGCGCCGTCGTTGGCCACGAGAGAAACATCCATCACGCGAGCACTATACACGGGGTGAAGCTTATTTAAAGCCTGTCTTAATACCGATGCAAGGTTCAAAGCATGGGCCATTTCTCCATATTTGTCTAATACGTGGTAGTTACTAGTAATAAGAGCAGGCTTGACATCCTCAAAGGGTGCAGTCACGTGCACTATAAAGGAAAGGGGTCATCGACGATGTTCGCTTCCCCATCTCTCCTCGTCCACATTTCAGGCTGCCAGCCATCCCCCATCTCGTTATCATACCCTTTATGGCAGATTGATAACTTCTGGATTCGATCCACCCCAGCTATGCTATTATGGAGTTCACTTCGATCAAGATAGTCTCTGCCCTCCCGAAAGCAGCCTGTCAGGCAGAACCATTATGGCTCAGGCGACACTGTTGCGAGGAATAAGTACGGGGGCAATCACTACGAAAATCACGGCACTAGTACTATAAACGTTTATGAGCATAGTACGCGACGGCCATTACCATCCCATTCTGCTTTGTTCTGATTACCTCTAACTTTCAATAGCTGGGGGCAGTCCGGATCCGTTGCTGGAAAGCTTGAGATCGTTGTCGTTGGTCGGTTATTGCGATTATCTAGTATTCTGCACCGATGATGCTCACGATATGTCATCACCCCGCCCGTCGTGATGATTCGCACGCACTCAAGAGATGTGCTCTTAATTTTTCCTACCCTCCGTATCCCCCATCTCCACTTCTAGCTAGGTCTGCTGCTCTGAGAGTGTGGGATTATGCAGGCATAATGCAAGTATGAACATCGGCACGATGATGCATATCGCAACAATAGTCAAAATCCGTTGAATGTACCGATAACTGATGATAATTGCATCTCGCTCGGGTGTCCCGATGGGATATTCCGGTACCACATACAGAGGGGCAGCGTAGATGGCTGGAGCTAGGGTCTCGTTGCTGAACGACCCAAGGTTCTTGCTAAGCTCTTGGAACAGAGTCTGCGTCCAGATTGCTCCTGAGACACAATTACCAAAGGCCTGGCCGATAGAATTGACGGTGAAAATGAGCGAGATCAAGATCCCGATATACTCATGATGTGCCGTGGTTTGTATCAGTACATAGGTCGGCCAAGAGAAAAAGCCGGCGGCAGTGCCGATAACGATTTCCCCGCCGATGACTCCAGCTTTGGAACCTGTACCGCCGCGGTAGTGGTAGATCAGCCCGCCTCCAACAAACCAAAAAAGTGTGCCTGCTAGAATGAGCTCTTTCAGTCGACGAATTTTGATGACGACGAGGCCTAGAAGAGATCCCATCACGGTTGCGCAGAAACCGTACAGTGACGCCACGCGAGTGGCACCCTCAACTGAGAAGTTGTACGAGACTACGAGTAGGGTGAAGAGGTAGTTTCCGTGCACCATGAAAGCAAAGGGGAAAAGGCAACTGATGCCAAGACAGCCCCAGACGGTTCGATGCTTGACAAAACGGAAGGGAAGCATGGGATGAGATGCCGTCCTTTCCCACATGACAAAGGTGGAGAAGAGTAGAAAGCCGATAATAATCGGGGTCAGGATGCCAGGATCTCGCCATTTCGTGCTCTGCCCGCCTGCTAAAGTAAGGGGTATTAGGGCCATAGCCAGAGCGGCTGTCAAGAGCAATGCACCGATAACATCGAGCTCCCAGAAGAGTGTCTTGAGAGATCTAACTCGAAATGAAGAAGGCGACTCCTCTTGATCTTGGCTTGATACTTTTGCCTGACGCCCGAGAATAAACATCAGGGCAATGAGAGGCACGGCACAGATTGGGTTTATAATCGCAAACATGCCGACCCCCCAATTCCACGAAGTGACGGAAAGAACCGCCGAAGTAACGTTCCCGCTGATCCAGGTATTGACGAGGAAGGGCCAGTTCGGCACAAAGGCAAAGAACAACCTTGTTCTCATGGACGTGAAATCAGCAATCATGATCTCGATCGTCAGGACCGAAAGTGTATATCCGAGCTGATGTAGCACAGCACCTCCCGCAAAGCCCTGGACATTAACAGACAATGTCTCAATGATTGTGCCGACCATGTTTAGCAACACGGCGGCCGTGAAGATCTCGATGCGGCCGAATACGTCAGTCAATCTGGCGACTGAGGGCTGGACTGCGGCAGCCACGACTCCGCGGATGACGTTGATTGTCGATAGCAGGGAATGGTTCGCGAACGAGGAGGTGGCGTAGGGAACATAGGTATTGCGCACGAGGAAGTCGAGACCGAGCGCGTAGCTGACAAAAAAGACGCTGGTGAAGAAGATCCATCTCTTGACGGTTGTCAGCTGGGCAGCCGCAGCCTCCATGCGGACCACGCCTGGGTAGTTCTCATAATGCCGATGTGGCAAAGGTGAACTATCTTTTTGGTCAAGATTTGGATTGCTTGGCTTGTTGTCTATACTTGGCTCTTGAACCATGTTTGCGTCTGAGAGTGTTTTTATAGGAAGGGGATTAATTTTTGTAGATGCAAGGAACTGTGTAAGTAATGAATGGATGCTTGATAAAAAGACGCATCGCTCTTATATATAGCATCCCATTAATAAGGAGGCATTAAGCTCGTAAACCATAATTCCTATACCTCCCGAAGTCGGCTCGTGGGGGTTCTCTTGTCACGTATGAGTGAGAGCGAGACCGAAGCCTATTGCGTCGTATGACCCCATTAAGATTATCTCATCGGATTTCATTGATTCGCTCAACGGACAGGCCAAGGGCTGGCATCGGGGCCTCACTTCCCTTCAGGGTTAGTATAGGCCTCTATTGGTAACTCGTATAACGTGCATGATAAACCTCCGGTCAGTGTATCTGGCCGCCTTATGAGTTAAATGTTGACAGTTTCGGTAATGGTGCAAATGGAGTAGTGGCAGAGCCAAAGCTTGTCTCACGGACAAGAGACCTAGGAACAATACACAGAGCACAAGTTGAGGTTCACGCTTCAACATAGTGGAGCAAACTCGGTTCGGAGGATAAGTGTTGGATTGCTATTAGAGACACGAGGCTAACATTGGTAGACGGTACCGGGCTGGCCAAGGCGAGATCGGATATCCTCTAACATACAACTATCCTCTAGTTTAGTCGTAAGCCCATCCAGTGGTATCCGCGGTCATCGATACCTGATTAGTAGAGGTTGAGCATGGCGAACACTACGGCAAAGATGGCAGTGCCGAAGCTGAAATGCTTAGCACCGGCGCTGACGATGACGGAAGGGGTGGAAGCAGTCTGTAGAACACGTCAGTCCAGGTCACCATGGAAATGTTCACATCGAGGAAATACGTACAGGGATAGGAACACCGCCAGTTCCAACTGATCCGACAGAAGTCAGGGTGGTGGAAGGGTAGGGGGGATGCTCGCCCGAGGCAGCAGACTTGCTGGCTGAGCCTGAAGCGGAGGTCTCAGTCTTCTCAGGAGAGGCGGAAGCCCCAGTGGTCTTGGAAGGAACCTTGGTGCTCTCAGATGCCTCATCTGCGGCGGAGCTGGAAGCAGGGGAAGATCCGCTGGTGGTAGTCTCGGACGCAGAAGTGGTGTCCTCTGAAGCCGTGGCAGACGCCTCCGTAGCAGTGGTAGTCTCCTCAGACGCAGAAGTGGCGTCCTCTGAAGCCGTGACAGACGCCTCTGTAGAAGCAGTGGTGGAATCCTCAGTAGCAGCAGAGGTGACAGAAGCCTCCGTAGGAGCAGTGGTAGTCTCCTCGGAAGCAGAGGTGGCAGAAACCTCCGCAGGAGCAGTGGTGGAGTCCTCACCAGCAGCAGAGGTGGTAGCAGGCACTTCCTCGGGCACGGTGGTGGAAGAAACCTCCTCGGGAACAGTAGTGGTGACGGAAACCTCAGCGGGAGAAGTGGTGGTGGGAGCCTCGACAGGAGCCGAGGTAGTAGGAACCTCCCCAGGAACGGTGGAAGTATCCTCAGAAAGCGTGGAGGTGGAGGGGGTCCAGCCAGATGGGCTGGGAGTGGGAGTAAGACCGCAGGCTTCGGCGAGAGCGGTGATGCTGCGTCCGTACCATTGCCAAATGTCAAAGGTAAGGGAGCATTGCATGCACAGGTCGTATCTCTCGTCCCACTCCGGGTTCTCGCAGTATCCTTCCTCACGGCCAAGAGTAATCAGGTTGCCTAGCCCATCCACGGTTAGCTATGGGTGCATGATTGGTCCGGGTATAGACTCAAGACATACCACAGTTGTCGTGACACTCATACAGGGGGGTACCAGGCTCCTGACGCCTGTGGATGGCGGGGACGCTGTCGGGGAACTCCAGACCACCAACGCTGATGGCGGCGGCGGCGGCGGCGGCGGCGGCGGTCGAGGCCAGGAGGGTTTGAGTAACGAATGAACGCATCTTGATGGCGATAAAAACGAAAGTGGGCCGTCAGATGACTTGAATTAATGGACAAAGATACTTGTTGTCTGAGAGAGCTGACTGGGGACGAAGTCAAGAAGTGTGGTGCCAGGAGACGCAGGCTCTTATATACCCGAAATTGAAATGGCCGTTGGATTCCAAGGTGAGCCGCCTCTCCTGGACGCCAAACCCCGAAGGATTCTGGCCACGCGTTCAAGCTTGGAGGCCGAACTCGCAAGACTATTGGCAACCGGAAGTTAGACTGGCAATGCGAGCTGGCGGGATTTCATTCCTTGGGACCTTTACCTGATGCGACTCTAGCTGTGCATCGCCAAGCCCGGCCAGGGCCACCCAGAGCAGGTTCTTCGCGGTGGACGATCCTCTTTCGGCAGAGAAGCAAAAGGTCTAAGCTTATATGGGTCAGCCACGAGGTCGGCCAACGCTCGATCTGATAAGCACGCGCTCAGACATGTGGAAACGGTGGGGGGATGGCACTTGGCATCTAATCTTATCTGATCATCAGATAACGAACCGAGTCCCATCATCCGTGTTGGGACATGCTGCCCGTGTGCCAAGCCGCTATGATGAGCGAATTATCGGTGTTGGTTGCATCGCACGTACGATATGAAGGCAAAAGGCCTTTCTTGGTCCCGGCCATTGAATTTTTCACGGTCCGAACAGCGACCTGCCATCGCTGCCGGATCTTGGCGGTTGGCATGCAATGTCCTGCAGTATATCTTGACCATGATTGCCGCCCTGCCTGTGGCTTCTGCCCCTTACCATTGCCTCCAACCTCATTTCCCATATCCCCCTTGTCGCTGACTCCGATCCTTCCGTCAACATGTTGAAGAGCTTTGTGATCCTGGCCGTGGCGTCATTCGTCGCCGCCCAGTCAGATGACAACCCTTCCAGCGCCAGTGTAACCGACGATGAGATGGGCCCGGCTGCCTTCATGTGGCCCCCGGACAGAGTCTGGTCTGGGGATGTAGACAATCGCTCTCCCTGTGGGTCCCGTGCCTCCGCCGGCAACAGAACCGAGTTCCCCCTGTGTAAGTGTTTTATGCTATGTTATGTATCCTGTGTAGGGCAGAAGCTCTCTTGGAGAATGCCCTTCCCGCTCTGTCGACGTCCGTCACTAACACCTCGATTCCAGCTGGGGGCGCCGTCGCTCTTGTCGCACAGGATGATTACTACAATTCAAAGATCAGCATCTCCTACTCCGACGGTTAGTAGCCAACAGCCCTTCATCAAGAGTGGTCCAATGTCCAAAGGCTGAATGTTACGACACTGCAGACCCTACCTCGAACGACGACTTCACCACGTTGATCGATGAGCATAGCATCTCTGACCTCGACCCTGGTCACACTTGCGTTGACTTGTCCGATCTGCCTGACAGCCCTTCCGCCGGTGATAATGCCACTCTGCAGATCATCTACCGTGCCGACTGGGATGCTCCCCACAACCAAACCTTCTATGCCTGTGCCGACATTGTCTTTGTCGAAGCGTCCGAGTTTACCTTTAACATCCCTTGCTTCAACGCTACAGAGCCCGGCGAGGATGATATTGAGGCTGGTGCGACGGCCAGCGCCAACCCAACTGCCACCCACAAGTCTACATCCGGCAGCTCTGGCAGCTCTGACGATTCTGACAACTCTGACGACTCTGACGACTCTAGCAGCTCCGGTTCTTCCAAGAAGCTCAGCGGCGGTGCTATCGCTGGTATCGTCGTCGGCTCCGTTGTTGGCGTTATTATGATTGCTGTGGGAGCGCTACTTCTGTGGCGTCGCAAGAAGCAGCAGAGGCGCAGCCAGCACATCACCCGCCTGGAGAACGAGCGCCGTAACGAGATACCCTTGGGCAAGGTCTCAACTTCGCAGTCCAGTGCTGCTTAGGGAATGAACGGAACGTCTGACGCCATGAGTTATGATTTGATGTGCTGCTGCGGAGGAGGTGCCAAACCGGGTTTATCGAGATGCTCTAAGATATGGGTTGAGCATCTGTTGGATAGTTTGCCTGCCCATGGCACAACTTTGTCGGGGAATAGAGCTATAGTAAAAAAAAAATATGATACTGATGAACCTGGCTACCCGTTCCTAGTCCGTTGAATGTGACACAAGCCCATCTCGTATGGGCACAGCACAGCCTGGAATTCTGGCCGTAAGGCTTTTGAACGAGGCAGCCTTGCCCAGCCATCGAGTTAGACAAGTATCCTAGACTGTTGTTGGCTCGACCTCAACCCACCTCGTGATTCATAAGCGGGAACTCTGATTGGCTGAACATAGAACTGCGAGTCCGCCGAGGCCATAGGTTCGAACCCCGCCGCGAGTTGCTTATGAACGAGGGCTATACGCCAAAACCGGGTTACTGCCATATAATGCATTTCGCCGGAATATATTCCTTGCAAAATGGGGGGTGTATTAAGCAGCAATAAAAGGCCCAATTGCCTCTGCAAATAGCAGAAGGTATCTTCTACTTTTGCCGTATGGCATAGTGGTCTATTGTTCCACACCATGCCATTCCTTAATCGATAGCCTGTCGCTAACCCTAGAGAGGTGTAGCCTCCCCTGACCGCCAAGCCTTGCTAACCTGGAATGCAAATTCCGTTGAGAGGGACTGGAAGCCACTTCTCCACTGTCAGGAGACACACCGGCAGCACATACCGGTAGTGTGGTCCAAGAAGTCGGCCTGTCTTGGACCAACCCACACTGCACAATCTGATAGGTATGACCCAGGCCCAGATTCTGGTGAATGCGCCTTCTTCCTTTTGGTTGGATGACGAGACCAGGGTCTTGACCGTCTTGAGCAGAGTGGATTTTGCCAAGTTGATAACGAAGTCCTCGTCCAACTCCGGAACATTCGGAGGTACATACCCAATGTTGTTGTAAAAAGTCATTAATCGCCCACCTGCTGGCTGATGGCGAGAACACGGAGCTTGAAACAGCGCTGTCGGTCCTCTGGATAAGCTCGACTGTTCCGAAAGTCATCGCTTGAAGTGATTGCTTGGTGAAGTCTGGCATTCTTGAGCTGAGCAGATCCACAAGATGGGGAACCACTAGTGTCACTCTGAAAGCTAAAGGTTGGGTTAGATAACTCTCTGTCTTGGCGTCGCCAAGTCGGAGTGTGATGTCTTGGAACGAATAAACCGCTCAACCGCATGGAGAATCCACAAACTTCAGTTCAGCAGGCAACATCTTAACTAAGGGCTACGCGAGTTCCAACTCGAGCAATTCGACTCGAGGAAACCAGACCTAGAGCTGTTTCAACTGAAGAATCTTTAGACGGCTACTGGTTTAGGCATGTAAGATGCGCTTAATATGATCATCAGGCATATTGCTAAGCTACTATTGACAGGGTCTCGGGGGAACCTTCTAGAGAAACCCAAGGCTAAGGCTAAGATTACGATTATCTCTATTAGTTATCCCGACTTTAATTATAATAAAAAATAAATTTCTAATAAATTATAAATAGTATTATATCTTAATACTAATATAATAGCTTTTTTTTAGCTTTTTTATTATTTATAGCTATAAATAATTAAAGACTTATATTAATTTATATAAAAGGTATTTAATTATTTTAACTTTTATATAAAAAATAAAAAAGAATTATTATTTCTTATCTTATTAATTATAATTATTAATATTATAATTATTATTATAATTATTAATATAATACCTATAAGAATAATAATTAATTAAGTATTTAAAATTAAGGCTTTATATAATAAAACTATTATAAAGTTATTATGGCCTAGCTACTAGAGCGGTCGCGGGCGGTAAAACCCGCAATAAAACTAACTAATTATAAATTAGACTAGGGAAGACTAATAATAAGAAAACCGCGGTAGTCTTAGGCTAATAATAATCTAAGAATGCAATAATCTATAATACTTTTAGCCTACCTTAGCTATAAAGAGAAGCTACTTATATATAAAACTATATACTTATTATATTTTCTAGATAATAATTACCTTAGCTATTAATA
>JAALXN010000221.1:0-16627 GCA_012978555.1 Fusarium drepaniforme
TCCTGTCCTGTCCTGTCCTGCTGAATCATTCATCATTCCCTTGGCTTGGCATCTTGTCTGCCTTTTATACACGGACCTTGTCCCCTTTACACTACACTCTACAACTCTCGGGAACAAGACGACCTCTTACACGGCGCTTAGTCGCTAACAAAGAATAAGAACAAGATCAGCAACAACCATTATCAAGAACCGGCATCATACCACCCACGTCGACAACCGTGCATCCTCTCCTCCAAGTCGCCTCCCTTCCCCCGCATTCCCCATCGACAACTGCCGCTACCGCTACCGCTATCGCTGCCGCTACTCCGACCACCATCCCACGTCTAACAGCGGTTTCTGAGTCACCTTGTGTGTCGCGTTCCTCACAACCAGCCTCAGCAAGCTCGGCTACGGTTGCCTCGAGGGCCTGTAACGCCCAGGCACACTCGCACTCACGCTCACACTCATCTTCCACCATGATATTCTCCGACATTTACAAGAGCCCGCGATCACCCATCGCCAAGCTCAGGCACCACTCGGTTTCGATGCCGACTCCACTGTCCACCTCTACCCCAGATTGGTGTGACGATGACCACGCCGACCTTCTCAGCAAGGACAAGGTGAAGCAAAAGGACGCGGTCAAGCGATATCTCGAGGTCAAGGTCAAGAATGATTGGGAATTCTTGTGGCCTTCTCGTGTGGTTGACCCACCTCTCGTAAACGGCTGCGTCGTTGTCGCAGATGCGACATCCGAACCATATGAAGGAGCCAACCAGCCGCCAGCAAGTCCGGGTGCAAACGAGCCTCCAATCCCAATCCAGGATGAGATGCGCGACGATGATGGGTACCAAGTAGACGATGTTGAGTCGTCAGATGATGACGACGACAACAGCGACGCTGAATCGACTTACAGCACTGTTTCGGAAGACCTCGTTCACTACCGCCCGCGCATGGAGTGGACATCAGATCTTTCCGATGACGATGAGCCCATGCCTTCGCGCTCCCCGTTCCGCTTCGACAGCCCAAACACGGTAGGCTCAGCTGTTCAGGCTACAGTCCTCGCCAAGCGCGCCAAGCGACGGAGGGCGGTTCGTAAGGAGATGGAATGGAACGAAGGACTGGCTTGCTTCGAGGCACGGCGAAACGCATGGACTGGCGCACGAACTGTCCGTATCCGCAGCAAGCCTGTCTCACCTCCGGCTGTGTCACCGCGATCTCCCCGCCGCTTCTTTTTCCGTCGCTCCATGTCGGGATCTCCTCCCAGCTCTTCTACAGCGTCGACTCAACCACCCCAGACCAGCGACGGTTCCGATGGTTCTTCTCTTGCTAGGAGCGATGACCTCCGAAAGCAGCAGTCCAAGGATACCACCCCTTCGACGACTCCGTCGAGTCGCAATTATCCAGTAGAGGTGTTACTGCCGCTTGCGCCGCCTCTTCTCCCCCCTAACAACGCGCTCCGAGCCTCGATTACTCCCTCAGTTTACCTCAGCCTCTACGACAAAGTCATCATCCACAGCCTTCAGCCATCATGCCCTATCAATCTCTCCGACATGCTCCGCGCCTGCGTCTCAGGCTGGAAGCGCGATGGTGAATGGCCCCCGAGACCGACCATGGCTCCCCCGGCACCAATCGTCAAGAAGAAGAAGCCCAAGAAGCCCACGACTCCACCCCAGGAGAAGGATGGTTCCAGCAACATGGCTCGTCGCATGAGTTTTGGCCTGCTTGGGCGCGACAAGGACGATGTCTCAGGGAGCGGGGCCGGAAAGGGTATCCGCCGTAGTTTGGTTCGGGCCCTCGGCATCGGCGCTCCGGATAATGCTCCAGCGGAGAGACCTACGGCGACATGATGGCCGGCACACTTTGACACGAATTTTTTGATGATTACCCACGATCACATGAAGAGGACTATCGTTGACGACTGATGCATGGCGCTTGGATCTGGACCTTCTTTCACTTTTCTTATTTTTGTTTTGGCCTCTGGCATACTGGAGAGAGAGAAGGCAAGACGGCTTGACTTCTCTGGTGTTTTTCTCTCATCTACGTCCTCATATCGGGCTTTCTCTCCACGGTAGGATCATTGTTTGAGCCTGGAGTTTATGCGCGAGGTCTCTAACAACCAACCAACCACGATATTGATACCTGGCTTTCTTACGTGGCGGGCCTAGAAGGCAAAGGCAAAGGCGGGTACAGCACATAGCTTAGCATTTTTGAGTACGGACGGGATATGTGGTGCCAGCATTACGATAGCGCTGACGAATTGTTTTTTTCTTCTTGTTCTTGTTAGTATATGTCTACGTTTACACAAATACCACTGATTTTTGTATTATATCTCTTCTTTCACGTGCCGTCGGAGAGTGAGGGAGGGTGTAGTGACTGACTTTTTTACGTTCCTGAAGATGATGCAATTGACTCGCGATGGCGTCTGTCATGGCCCAATCGATTGCTCAAACTCGGAACATGCCGTGAGTTATCACATGCCTCCACGATATTGTTCCATTCAGCTTCCATGACAGGTATGTAACTAGGTCCCCAGCAGGGTAAGGCATGCATGGAAGATTGTGAAGCTGTTGAGTGGCTTGCATGATTTCAAGAGACGAGACAAGACAGATGCAGGTCGACGTGTCAAAGACCATGAAGTGAGGGTCCTTCCCGTCAAAAAGCTTATCCAGTCTCGATCACAATTACACGTCAATAAAAGCCTTTTTGCATAAAAAATACAGTTGTCATTGTTGAGCTGAATAACTAACAAAAGCCACTCCAAATAATGTCAAGATCTATCAAGATTTGTTTGAAAAACATTAAGAGTTCCTATGTCGTTTTGAGTTGAAGGAACTGTAATAATAAATAAGCTTGGGCTGTGACGAATCTTGAGAATTATAAAAAAAGAAAAGGGAAAAGGGCAAAACAAAGTGTGCAACGCGAGCACCAGACGGTAGTAAAGACCAGCAACGTAAAGCATCAAGGCATAAAAGCATAAAACATTTCTAAAACACGAAAAAGAGCCACGTTACTCGACGACCCCTTGGAATCCCTCATCCTCAAATAACCTTGCCTCGGGGTCCTTAGCTAGGAACGATAGGACACCTGCCAAGTCCTCGAGCAGCTCCTCCGCGTAGCCGCTCCACGACTGTACCGTGACGATCTCAAGTGTGAGGGTATCACCAGAAGGGAAAGCCTGAATCTTCCATTCGCGCAGGGGTTCTTCATGGACGTAGACCGTCTCCATTCTACTACTGGCAGCCTGAAAGTCGAGCGTCTCGACGTGGTCAACATCTTGATGTACCACCGTGTCGAACCAGTCCGTTGTCTGGGGCCAATCAGTGCAGAGACGAACAAGTTCATTTAGGCCGACGCCTTCATGTGCCGATGAGGCGATGTGTTGGTCTTGGACGTGGACGAGGAGGTCTGAGACTGTCCAGTTGGGGGCAAACTTGATGCGGACGGGGGCATACTGCCAGCAGGGCCCCATGACGAGATCAGCATTAGGAAAGTCGATGTTTCGACCGCTGACTACTTCGCCAAATGTGACGTCTCGTGTTGAGAGGCGACGAGCGAGGCATAGTGCCCAAGCAGCTGTAGGCAACGTGGCCACGGTCACGTCCTTGGACCTCGACGAGATGTCCACCGTCTTCTGAATGGCAAAGTGGTTCTTCTTCTCAACAGGCACATCTGGTCGTAGTATCGACATGGAAGAGCCCTCAAGCAGTTCTTTCCAGTAATCAACCGCCTTGGGAATATTCTCACGAACCACGTGCCCGACGAAGGATGAGAATGGAACAGTCTCCTGAACAGGCTTATCTTCATAGAGTGCAGAAAGCTGCTTGAGAATCAAAGGCAGACAAATCTCATCATACTGAGCATGTGAGATACGGAAGATGAGACAAGCCTTGTCACCTTCACCTTCAACGAGGAACCACTTGACAAAGACAGATCCAAGAGGCATCTTTGTCAACACGTCAAGTTGACAGAGCTGCTTAGCAAAGGGTTCGACTTGGCTGTCAATCTCATAGTGGACAAACTCTGCCTCGAGGTCTTCAATGACGACACCGTAACCTTGGTCTTCGTGCTCAACAAACACAGTCCGTAGCATCTCGTTGCGTGAGACGAGCTCTCGGCAGCTGGCCATGAGCTTGGCCCGATCAACCGCTGAGTCAAAGTACATGAGTTCGTAACGTGTTGAGAAGCGAGGAATCTGAATAGTGCCCTTGACAGCAACCTGTTGAAGGAATCTTGTGGGAAGGACGTTGGCGATCTTCCACTCAGGGTTTGCTAGTTGAGGACGAACAATCTTTTCAACAAACTCATCCTTGTTCTCAGCCTCGAGAAGTGAAAAGGCAGGAACCTCAACAACTTCATGGTTCTCAACATCAGCCTCCTCCATCGCGTTGGCCATATCGTACAGTGTCCTCTTCTGGAAGATCTGAACCACTGTCAACTTGACGCCCGCAAGTCGAGCCTCTGAGACGAGCTTCATAGCAGCAATCGAATCGCCTCCACGAAGGAAAAAGTTGTCATTGAGACCAATATCCTCCTCCGAGAGTCCGAGGACACGACTCCAGAGCCCCCGAAGCTTGCGCTGTTTTCGTGACGTGGCTGACACTCGCTTTGCTGGTCGTCGCTGGGTGAGAGAGGCCGCATTTGTCTTGGCAGTTTGATCAATAAACTCAATACGGCCTGAGGCGTTGAACCTGGCAAGCTTTCCAGTCTTGAATAGGGTGCCTTCGAGGTTGGCCGTGTCATCGCCATACAAGGTGTTTAGCCAGGCAGGCCACTCGATCGCAGTAAACTCGAGTTCAGCAGTGCTTCGGATGATGAGCTCGCCCATAGCACCCTTGGGAAGGATACGCCTAGCATCATGTGTGTCGACGATGTAAGCAGACACGAGGTCAGGATACTGCTTCAGGGCTTCATCGTCAACAGAAGTGCTTGCCATCTCACGAATGTCACTCCAGTTGTCCTCAGTAAGGTAAGCCAACTCCCCTAGACGAGTCTGACTCTTCTCAGCAAGCATCTGGGCAGTCTGCTTGACCTGATTCAGGATCCGCTCCATGAGAGGCTTCGCCACACACTTGGAGTCAAAGCTCGCCATGATGAGGAAGCCCTTGGGATCGATGGAGCACACCAGCATGAGAGCATACGTGTTGAACTTGAGCGCTTCTTGGCCAGCTTCCTCGTCACCAGCAGGCACCAGACGATCTGCAGGCAGATCCTCACCGGAAACATCATCGCCTGCTGTGCTTGGGTGAAGGACAAGGCCGGTACGGAGTTCACACGCCTCTAGAGCGTCAGGGCTGAGACGGCGGATGTGTTGAAGACCATAGTGTTCGTGAGGGATCTGAGAGACTGTTCCTTCCTGGACATCCTGAAGATATTCAGATACAGGAGCCTCGTAGTCGACTTGTACGCGGACAGGAACAGTGGTGATCATAGGTCCCTCAATCTCCTCGGCTCCCACAATAGGGGCATTTCGGCCGGTAAGTGTCTCGCCAAATACCACGTCGCCGCTGTTGATGTATTGTGAGACGACGAGAGCCCAGGCAGCCCTTATGACGGTGGCTATAGTCGAGTTGACTGGTGGGTGTTCAAGAGGCACGTAGACCTCGAGGAGAGAATCGGCAGCGGTCTGGTAGCCAGCCCAAGGAAGGGCAGGGAACTGAGGGCCATTGGCACCGTCCAGTCGCTCCCTCCAGAACACTTCGGAGCTTGACCGATCCATACCGTTTAGGTACTTGATAAAGTGCTTGAACTCGGCAGGTCGGCTGATTGAGCCACCAGTGTATGCCTTGTTGATACGTTCAACAATCAGAGGCATAGCCCAACCATCGTAGAGAGCGTGGTGCATGCTCAAGACAAAGTTGACCGTTCCAGTCTCGGTGTTGGTAATAACGGCGTATCGAACAAGAGGCTTGCCTAGATCCATCGCTTCATCTCTGTCACGGACAAGATACTCCTTCAGGTCGGTTCCGGAATACCACTCGAGATGGCCCTTCACCACAACCTGAACGAGGCCACGACCAGAGGCCTGTACAATTCTAGTTCGTAGAATAGAGCAGTCCTGTTGGGCAACGTCAAATGCATTGAGAAGTCGCTCAGAAGTCTCCATATCAGGTAGCTCAACAACTCTCTGAGCGACATAGGCCTCCTTGACCTTGGCTGAGAGAGCCATAAGTGCCTCTTGGAGTGGTGTGCAGGGGTAAACATCCTCCACGAGGTCCTCCTCGATACCGCAGAGGGTAGCTGCCTCAGTTCTAGCCTCATTGATATCCCAATCTTGATCAAGAAGCGAAAAGGGAGCAATTTCTCTCTCCTCCTCAGAGGTCTCGGCAATCTCAACCGCCTTCTCAGCCATGTCACTAAAGGTCGTGTTGGAGAAGATCTCAGCAACCGTCAGACCTAGCCCCTCTTCACGGGTCGCGGCAACGAGCCTCATGGCACGAAGTGAGTCTCCGCCCACGCCAAAGAAGTTGCTCTGCTTATAGACCTTGACTTCAGCGCCAAGCACCTTGTTCCAAGCCCTCTGCAGCTTCTTCTCCGCCTCGGTCTCGGGCTCATCCTCTTGTCCATCGCCAGACTGCAGGCTACCAAACTTTTCTCGGGGAATTGAGTTTCCAATCTCCCTGAGCTTCTTGCGGTCTGTCTTACCAGACACCAGCGATGGCATGTACTGCAGAGTGATAAAGGCAGCCGGGACCATGTATCGAGGAACCTTGGTGCCCAAAGCAGAGTCGATGTGGGAGAGAGCGGCACTGAGCTCTTCTGAAGGTTCTGTGAAAAGGGTGCTTTCAGAATCAGATTGGGCCTGGTTGGGTTCAACAAGGAAGGCCACCAATGTTGGTGCGCCGTTCTCGGGTTTGATAACCTCAGCAGCAATCTTCACTCGGGGAGGCAGACACTCTCGGATGTGGTGCTCAACTTCGGCGAGCTCGACACGCTGACCACGGAGTTTGACCTGCTGGTCCTTTCGGCCGACGAACTCGATGGCTCCAGGGTTCTTGGGATCATATCGGACCAAGTCACCAGTCTTGTATAACCGTCCGTGACGGCCAGGCACATCGCCGTGGCCTGCCAGCAGCCATGTTGGGTCCTCAATGAATACCTCGGCCGTCTTCTCAGGCTCGCCGAGATATCCAATACCAACGACAGGGCCCTCCATAATCAACTCACCCACACTTCCAACTGGAGTTAGGCGGTTGTGGTCATCGGGATCAACGATCCACGACACTCCACCAACAGCCTTTCCAATGCCGGTCGAGATGTGAAGGGTATTGTTGATAGTGCAGCCGACGGTGCATTCAGATGGACCATAGGCGATGACGAGCTGAACATGCTTGCTCCATTCAGCCGCATCGCTGGCTCCAACAGCTTCTCCGCCAAGACCCAGGACGTCAAGCGTAGGGATAATGTCAGGATCTAGAACACGAGCCACCGACGGTGTCATATGAACCATGTTGGCCTTGCTCTCCCGAATAGCACCGCTTAGGTCGTTCATCCTGGCTTCATCAGATGGAACACAGACACGTCCACCGCTGAACAGGGTGCAGAGCATACAGTCAATGCTAACGTCGAAAGCGTATGACGGAAAGTCGAAACATCGAGAGGTAGAGTTGTAGCCCACCAAGCGAGCTCGGTCGATGGCACCACTAGTATAATTCTCGTGGGAGATGACCACCCCCTTTGGCTTCCCTGTACTGCCCGAAGTGAATATGACATACATGGGCGACGAAGCAGGCACTTCGGGCAATTGCTCATCAGAAACCTCAGAGATGGCATCAAAGAAGTCGGCAGAGACAGCGATAACCTGGCCGTCATTGACGATCCTCTGGCCAAGTTGGCTCTGGGCCACCGAGGTGATGACCAGCTCGGCACCAGTCTGCTCGACGATGGCCCTCAACCGAGCCTCAGGCTGGCTAGGGTCGGTGAGGGAAAAGGTGCCGCCAGCCTTCATCACCCCTAGCAGTCCGACGATGGCCCATCTGGACTTCTCGAAGCAAAGGGGTATCCTGGTGCCAATGTCGACTCCCCGGGATCGGAGGTGGCGTGCAAGGCGCGTTGACAAGTCATCAAGCTCCCTGTATGTAAGGTTTCCGTCCCAAGACTGTACAGCAATGGTGTCTGGCTGGTCGCGGGCGACATCGGAAATCATGTCATGGACGCATCGTTCAATCAGGGGCGGCACCTCTTGGTTCCATTGCCACAGTTGGTCAAGGTCCTTGGCTGTGGCTCCGAGTAGGTCTCCTAGTCTCCGGTCCGGATGTTCGAGGACGTTCTTGAGAACGTAGATGAAGTTGCTGACCTCTTGGTCAACATCGCTCGATCCGCTCCAGGTAGAGTGTCGTCCGGAGATCTCCAACGACTGGTCGGTGACGGAGACTTCAAGATATAAAGACTAAACATCATGTCAGCGGGGTGACACACAAGCCATCATGTCTCAGTTTAATACCGGCACTTACATCCTCGTCAGTTCCCTTCGGATCCCTGTCTGTCTTGAGAGAGTATGGAAGTTGTCCAAAGAATAGCTTTGCCCCTGATGAGGGTGAACATGGTGCCTCTGACAAAGCTTCGTGCTTCTTGATGCCCTCTAGTGCTTGTGACGTTGTCCTTTCGGCCTCAAAGGTCGAGTTGTCGATGCGGAACGACTGCCGTTGGACGCTGCCATCAGGGAGGATGTATCCCCAGTCATAACTCCCAGGGAGCTCTTCCAACTTGGGGGAACATGCCAGTGTCCATGCAAGCAGGAGCTCGTCTTGAAATGTTGCAGGATCGCGTGTTGACCCAAGGGGAAGGGTCTTGATAACAGGGACGCCTGGAAAGATGCGAGATTTCTCGTGGGAGTCGATAGAGATGGCTGAACCGCCACCGCCACCGCCGTCGATAATATGCATTATGATTGTCTTGTAAGGGGTAATATCAATTATGGGGGTATTTGAAGAACTGTAGCAGAGTGATATAAAGGAGAGAGTGAGCGGTTATAGAATAGGAACAACAGAAGACTGGCAACTCCAGAGTCTCGGCAAAATCAACATCCTCCATAAAGACCAGTCCATGATTAAGAATGCGCCGTTCAACACTTGTTCGCCGAGTCGGCTTCCCGAGGGCGTGACCACTGCGGAAAGAACCCCCGGCCAGCTTGGCTTGTGAAAACGGTCTTGAGGAACACCCTTGAATGAGTTTGCCTCTTTCGGGCTCTCTGGGAGCCATTCTACCACCGCATAGACCGTATCTTGGCGACTTTGGCCCAGACAATGGTTCCATCCACTCCTCGGCAAGAGCAGCAGCACCTCCATTCCCCTGCTGCGGAATCCGAGCAGCCACGGAGCAGTGACTGAATTCATGCAACTGAGCTCGCATCAGATGGAGGTTAGGTTGTCTATAGGATCATCAGATTCGCTAGCGGACCCAAGGCCACTTTGTCCAGCTGGGGTGGGGTCATGCTTGGCTTTCTACACGAACAGCTGAATGGGGAAGAGGCACAGAACAGATCTGAAGCTTTGCCAGGGTCATGACAAGCGGAGGGACCAACCGCTTCTCGAGCTGAGGCTCATAAGGCTCAGGCGTTGGTAGCACTTAACTTTAAGCGCGTGAGCCCACATGGAGCCGGATAGCTCAGGAACACGCGATGCGCATGGATGGAGAAGCCTCCCAAAGTGTCAGATAGAGGCCATGCCATGTGGTAGGTAGTGATAGACATCAGAAGCAACTTTGCTTGCGGGGCCCCGAATCTTCCATCAAAGCTCGATGCGCTTTGTCGCTCTCTAGACCTGTCACCAGTCTCATCATGACGGATCGTGGACTGCCCGTTTGGTACACCACCCCCCACCCTCTCTTCACCGGGGTCTCGCCATGAGGCCAGCGCTAACCTGGGGACAACCCCTGGCAATGCACCTTTTTCTGCATTCGAAGGGCGAGAGGCGAGGCCGGTCTGGATATCTGTGGCCATACCCATCCACCTTCCATGGACGAACAAGCTTTGGGGCTGACAAGCCATCATGTACCTTCATGGTGGGCGCTCCTGTGGCGCCTGACCGTCGAAAGTTCTCCAGCACTTTGTTCCTGAAGGCCGCCAGTACCGCGCGATCTATGCCGTGTTGTCAGCCCGAGGCCTTGTTGTTGGGGTGGTTGCTGTTTGCCCAACACTCAGAATATTGAAGCGTAACAGCTGATGAGGGCCCAAACTCTCGGGAACAGACAGCATACCCAAAGCTGAAATCGGATCATCGTAAATCTGACACTGTCCACTGACCGGTCTTTGCTGAGCTTTCAGCAACTGACCGATCCCATCCACTCTGTGAGCGGCTACGGAGTAGTCGGTTTGTACTCTACCCACGCTGAACCCACGCTCGCCCACGGTCAAGCTGTTCTCCATTGAACCGGCCCAAGGCGATGTAACCTGATAGGTCTTGTCCTCTATTCCAATTCGGCCAAGTCAAAGCGAGACGAACGGGTCTGCTCACACGTGTGGGATAGGTATTTCCGGCCGAGGTTTGGACACGAACGGAGCGGCATCGCTGGAACTCAAGTCCGAAGCGGAAATTTGTCCAAGTCTTGCTTGGATGGAGGTCATGATGCGACCTCAAGGGCTGGCCGAGGAAAACATCATCCCTGCTTCACTCACCTGCAGCACGCCGGCGGCTTGCCACCGAAAGAGGCCAATGCGTCTCTGCCTTGCTGAGCTTGAAAAAATCGCCTTCCTGTTTCATCAGGAGGGATGGTCTGGGCAGACTCCGATGTGTACGTAACAATAGAGTGGGAGTCCGTGGAGGTCGAAGTGGAAAGGAGTGGGATGTCTGACGGATGTACCTCCAATTCACGGCCTAGTGTTGATCAGATAAAATTTTCCAGCCGACGTCGGCCCGGGGTGTGGGCGTAGCAAATCAACGCCTCGGTTAAACGTGCAGAGACTCATCTTATCTGATCATCAGATTAGATACTTGCCGCCAGAAAAAGCCGCTAAACAAGTTGACCTTGAGACGGCTCAAACCTCGAGAGGAAGCCGGGCCCGATGGGGGCAAGGAAGAATAGTCATAACGAGTACGGATGGGGTATGGTATCGATGACGGGATGGGCCAGGGCAATGCAAGATGAGAACCAGGGACAAAACAAGCGTGGGATGGATGTGTGGATATCTACTCCGTCGGAGATGGAGCTACCGGTAGTTACCACAAGCCACGCTGCAGCGTATTCTCGGAGTAGATGAAGATGAGAACTCAGATGAACCCAAGGCCAGGTCGAACAGGCGGGCAGGCATTCTCAGCCCCAAGAGAACCAGGGTCGAGTTGCAACGGACCATGGTGCGGGATGATGCTAATGGTGATGGCGTCTGACCCGGCCTATGTCCCTGCTGCACCAGCAGATCCTTGAGGTAATTGCCGCACCGGCGCGGTGCAGGAATCCCACATCGTTCGGGTCACTCTTAAAGATGTGCGCTCTCGACTCCGTAATTGGCGTCCACCTCGTCCCAGAAGCATGGAGCTGGACGGAGAGCGGCATTCGCAGTGGGGCCGGATGGCGATGGCTGGTAGGACGGGATAAGACGGATGCGCAAGCGTTGGATAGCGGCTGTTCAATTTGGGGCATGCATAATTGCGTGGGAGAGCCCTTTGTCGGCGTTCGTTGGCGTTTTTTTCTGGAGTTTCGGTTCTTCTGTAGCCTCCTGGCGAATGTTATTTTGCGAACAAGTCCCAGGAACGATCTTACTTGCGCAAACCATCCCAAGTCTTGAATCTGTGTTTTGAAGCCATTGTCGATTTTTCTTGTACCGCCGCCATCATGACAACTGCTACCACAGATATCCAGCCCGAGCCTTCACAGCCAACGCAGAAGCTTTCTGTGCTTGAAGGCCCTGTCGACCCTCCTCTCGTCGACCTGACACTTGGCGAGCTCCTCGAACTGCAAACCTATCAACATGGCAACCAAGAATGTCTGGTCATCCCGTGGACCGGTGCCCGTTGGACGTACAATGAGCTCAACCAGCAGAGCTCGTCTTTGTCGCAGGCCTTGCTAGACATGGGCATTGGAGTTGGCGACCGAGTCGCAATCATGGCTGGCAACTGCGAGCAATACGCAGCTGTCTTCTTTGCCGTGGCCAAGATCGGCGCAATCCTCGTCATTCTCAACAACACCTACACTCCGACCGAAGCCATGTATGGCCTCAAGTTCTCCGACAGCAAAATCCTCTTCACAACACCACGCATCGGTCGCCTCGATCAGACACAGCTGCTCCAGCAGCTCGAAAATAAGAAAACGTCCCCCAAGGTTGTCATGTTGAGAGGGGATGAGTCAGGCAAGTACCAGACCTACGACGAGCTCGTAAGCGCTGGTCGCCGGCAAAACCACCAAAGGCTCTATCGCGCCATGAGCAAGGTGCTACCCCATCAAGTGGTCAACCTCCAATTCACAAGCGGAACAACGGGACTCCCCAAGGCTGCCATGCTCACTCACCAGTAAGTGGAGAAAACAACCCCCAGCCGAATAGCCTGGCCACTCGCGCATAGACAGGCACATGCGGAATTCCGGCTAATATGTTGATAGTAACTTGGTGAACAATTCGCGCTTCATTGGCGACCGCATGCGACTGACGTCGGTCGATGTCCTGTGCTGCCCCCCTCCCCTCTTCCATTGCTTTGGCCTGGTGCTCGGTCTCCTTGCTATTGTCACACACGGTGGCAAGATTGTCTATCCTGCCGAGGTTTTCGATATTCAAGCGACTCTCCAGGCGATCTCTGACGAAAAATGCACTGCTGTTCATGGTGTCCCTGCCATGTTCGACTCGCTGTTCCAGGCCAAGTGGCCGGAGAACTTCAATTGCGATAACCTGCGCACTGGCATTATCGCTGGTGCTCCCGTGCCTCGTTACCTCATGGAACTTCTTGTCAACCGTTTTGGCATGACCGAGTTCACCAGCAGCTATGGTCTGACCGAGGCTTCTCCAACTTGCTTCAATGCATTCACTGATGATTCCATCGACAAGCGACTGACCACTGTCGGAACGTTGATGCCTCACGCCAAGGCCAAAATCGTTGACCGTGACGGCAACATTGTGCCCCTCGGCAGCCGAGGCGAATTGTGCATTGGCGGTTACCAGCTTCAGGCTGGATACTGGAACAACTCGGAGAAGACCAGTGAGACAATGATGCGGGATGCTTCAGGCGTGCTGTGGCTGCACACTGGTGACGAGGCGGTGTTCGATGAGGATGGATATTGTTCCATCACCGGCCGCTTCAAGGACATCATCATCAGAGGTAAGCTCCAATTCTCTCTCTCACGTACCCCATGAAGGATGCCCGCTAACCCAGCGCTCAGGTGGAGAGAACATCTACCCACTGGAGATCGAGGAGCGTCTTATGGCCCATCCCAACATCTCTCGGGCCATCGTGGTTGGACTCAAGAACAAGCACTATGGTGAGGTTGTGGGTGCCTTTGTCGAGCTGGCTGATGGTCACCAAAAGCCCACGTTCGAGGAGCTCCGTGACTGGTGCCGTAAGAGACTCGGTGGCCACAAGTCGCCCGCTCACGTCTTTTGGCTGGGCCACGATGACGTTCCAGCGACGGTGCCTTTGACTGGCAGCGGTAAGGTGCGCAAGTTTGAGATGGCCAAGCTTGGCGATGAGCTTCTGCGAAAGCAGGCGAATACCTCCAAGCTGTAGATGTTTGATACATTTCTGTTCAAAAGGAGTCGATGGAATTTTGGAAAAGTATAAGTACACACAGAATGAATGGGTTTGCAAGGTCTAAAATGGAGTCTGCAGAGAATGAAAATGTCAAGCGAAAATAGGTAGCGATTGTTGGTTGGGTCAGAAGGAAGGAGTCATGAAAATTCCATTTCGCACTTGCCAATTAATTACACGACCAACCACCATTCACGGCATGCACCTTCCCGTCAGAAGTCACAGTGACACAAAGAAGTGACCTCTAAGAATTGAACTTTTTCTCTTGGCAAAACATTGCAACCAACAACCAACTGTCCTCTTCTAATAAATCATCCATCCATACACACAGAAACACTATCAGCTATCATGGGTATCCTGAATATTTACAGCTTGGGCACCAGACCCAACCTCATGCCACCAACGACCTTCTCGTTCTCTCCCAGTGGGCACAGCTGGAAGAAACGCTCACGGGAGCATCGGACAAAAGCGCTGCGCTTGTGTGGCAAGTCGACAAACTTATCCAACCCGAAACCGTGAATGAAGTCGTACATGACGACGGTCGTGTTTGTCTCCTTGGGCTCACCCACGACGTACATGGTGCGCGGATCATCAAGGTACAGGTAGTGCATCAAGCTGCTCCACCACGCGGACACGCGGTGCGGGCCACGGAAACGCACATCGCCAACAAGAGAGTGGCGGCCGCGGTCAAAGTCACCAGCGTTGAAGTAGCCACCCAGGCGGTCCTCCTGCAGAAAATTTGGTCAGAAACGTGGAAGGCTTGGAAAAGGAGGGTGGGACATACCTTGGCCCAGTAGACCTCAAAGTAAGCAAAGTAGGTGTCCTCCCACTTAGCAAGGATTGCAACTTGGTGGGGGTCCTCATGGATATTACGCAGGTACTCGCGGTGCTGCTCGAGAGTGCCCGTTTCGTTCCAGCCCTGCGAGACACGGGGGTCATTCTGCCATTCATGGAAAAGGCGCAGATGCTCGGCATCCGTGTAGTCGAGCGAAACCATGGAGAATGTCTCATTGAGATGGGGGATCCATCGGCTATAGATGACCGCGCCCGGCGCGGGCTTGGCTGGTCGAATTGGGTGCCATGACTGCTGATATCGCTCAGGGTCCTCAGGGTCACCGGCCGAGGCAATGGTTGTGGTGTTGTAAAAAGGTGTCAGAGGATATGATCCCAGAGGGTTCGACGCAGGCAGAGCCGAGGGCGACTCAGCAGGGCACCAAACCGGTCGGGGGCCAAACGGTGAGCCAGCGCCCTGCCAAAATGTGCTTCGCAGGACAAGCACAAGGCTCTCGTCGGTCTTATTTGAGGGCTGTCGCTTCTCCCGGGCCTTGAGAGGATGGTCAATGGCAAGCAGAACCGCGACAAGCTGCTGTCCCAGGACGGCGGCGTTGGCTCCTCGGAGCTCCAGGCGAAAAGACTCTTCGGATGGCCTCAGCGTGAGGATTGTATAAACAAGCAGCCAAGCCTGTCCCAAGGTCGGGGCCTCGGCGCCATCCCAGTAAAAGGTGACGCCGGGCGAGCGACGAGCACGAGCCCAAGGGCTATTGTTGGACTGAGAAGGAAGCTCGCTCGACTTGAGGTCGACCGGATCTGAGAAGACGAGCGCAGAGTTGTGGAGCTCAAAGGGGAGAGGATTGGCGGTCGCAGAAGCTTTGTGAACGAGCTTGTAAACAGGAGTTTCGACACCAGAGGGAGCTGCGGCCTTTTCGATGGAATACTCGGTCTGGTATGGGTGAGGCAGCTTGATGATGGCCTCGCCGGCCTTGACGGCAGAAAAGGTACCCGCTGGCGCTGACATTTTGGCAGGAATTAGAACATACAGATTATCGAGGCAAAGAAGCAAGGTCGGGAGAAGTCAAATAAAAGGATTCCGAGCGCCGAGAAGCTATTCGCAAAAGAAAAACCGGCCGTGGGAGAATTTCCGCACCTCGTCTGTCGCATACGCCACTTCGGGATGAGCTCAGTTCTTGGGGCTGTCAACTCCGCTTGCTTCCTGCACGGCGTGTGGGTGCAGTAACCATTATCAATCCGATCCCCAGCTCCCAGGCCGTTGCTAGGCTAGCTGGCCGGTTGGACTAGGCCTGGCCTAGACAGGGCACAAGCTGCAGCAATACGCCTAGGTGCATTTGCGAAACGGTAAAGGGCGTCAAGGATGCAACAACGGTCCACGGCCGCCGCTCAAGCACCGGCTAGTCGAGCCGTGTCTCTGGCTACCAAGTACCGAAAGATCCCCTCCCGCAAGATGTGCAAACCAACAGCTCCGATCAGTTCTCCATCATCCGGGACCCCTACCGTGCCAAGGGCCAAGTACCTCATGAAGGCATTCGTCGTAGAGTTGAGGATATATCAACAGCGGCCAGACCTCAAACACGGCCACACCAGACGGACGGACAACCTCGGGACGGAAACATTGCCGGGCCACATGGGGCACACCCAGCAGCCAAGCACTTTCAGCGCTGCAAAAGCTCCAGGCGAAGCCGACTCTGGCTATTCGTACGGGGAAAAGGACCACCAAGGGCGCAAAGACACGAGATTGTACCCTTCGGTACCGGCCGGTGCATGGTGGCTTGCATGCTCTGCGCCAGGGCGACTGCTTGGGTCGCCAGCGTGGGCAAAAGCGGATCTGATAACTTAAAGGGGCCAGCATCCCCTGGCCAAGCCAAGAGAATATCGACACACCCCCGATGCAAGCCAGGCCACCAGCCGGTTGTCGGAGATGGAATTGATTATCTAATCTCTCTGGACCTGATCTCACCGCCTACCTAAAATAGAGGGATCTGATAAAACGCTCATCCACGCCGTCAAGGGATGTCATTCGTGGCAGCGTACTCCACGCGGGCTTGGCCAAAGAATCCACCGGCGTCACGCTAATCCATCTTGGATGAGCTACCCGCTTTTCCAGGGCCCGCAACTTATTCCACTTCAGGCATTGATCTGATTTACATCACCTCATCGCTTGAAAAGTTGACGTAGTCAAAAGGCTGCAC
>JAALXN010000222.1:0-69380 GCA_012978555.1 Fusarium drepaniforme
GACGGAGATGAGCAGCCAATCCAAGCATTGCTCCATGTCAGTGCTGCTTCGGGCCTTGAGCTGCGAGAGTTTACTTTGGACGACCTATGGGATTTTAATCGTGATCGTGAGGATTACCGTCATGCGTGGCACAAAGTCTGGATGGAGAATGAGATTGATGTTTTGTTGTGTCCTGGGTCTCGTGGAACGGCTGTGCCTCATGGGAAATATGGTGTGCCTTGGTATACCATGATTTGGAATCTACTTGATGTGAGTGGCCGACAGACCGACCCCAAGAAACCTTTGCTAACCACCATCGAATCATGTAGTGTCCTGCCTCCGTCATCCCTTTCTTGAAAGCAGACAAGGCTGTTGACTCACAGACAATGGAGGGTTGTAAGTTTCCCTTTTCTTCTAAGCCCACACACAAGATTTATCTGACCCAACCTTCTCTCAAGATGATCCAGAAACTGTTCATGGTGCTCCTTGCAGTTTCCAAGTGGTCGGATGGACAGGTCAGGATGAGGAGGTCTTGATGGCTACTGAAGTGATGTCTGAGGCCGTTAGGAGCACGGCCGCCAAAGCGCACCTTTAGACCATGACGGGTGTCATTATTAAGATGGAAGGGAAATTATTACACTCGCTTGTTCGCTTCATGAGACCAGCTATCTATAAATTCTCATCTCCTTTGTCTATAGTCTGCTCACCAATTCGCCCTCCCTCTCGATAAACCAATCCACCGTCGTTGAAATGCCCTCCTGTAAGGAAACCTTAGGCTTCCATCCAAGAACAGTCTCCGCGAGCGTCGTGTCTGGTTTTCTATTGATAGGGTCGTCCTCCCTTGCTGGTAGCAGATTAACCGGCACGGGATTCCGATGTCCCAGTTTCGACGCAACGACTTTAGCAATCGTCTCTGCAATCTCGCTAATTTCGACCTCGCAGTCGCTTCCAATGTTGACAGGACTAGAGTAGTCGCTGTTCATGAGTGCTTCCAATCCTTCCACGCAGTCCTTGGCGAATTGGAAGCATCGAGTAGAGTGTCCGTCTCCATAAATGGTCATGGGCTCTCCCTTCAAAGCTGCCATGATAAAGTTGGGGACAGCTCGACCGTCGGACTCTGACATGAACGGTCCATATGCGTTGAAAATGCGGGCGATCCGAACCTCGAGCCCGTGTTCAAGATGATACCCGTATGCGAGGGCTTCCATGACTCTCTTGCCCTCGTCGTAGCAGGCTCGAGGGCCGAAGCAATTCACATTTCCTCGGTAGTCTTCTGATTGGCAAGGAATCTGTGCGTCACCATAAACCTCTATCATGTATTTTTAGCAAATGACAGAAATTGAGCAGTTGACCAAGCGGTACCTGAAGTGCTGGCCAGCAATATCCGAGCGTTGTGCTTGACTGCGTAGTCCAAGACATTCGTCGCTCCATTGAAACAAGTCTGTAGGATATCGATGGGCTGTGTCTCAAAATGTACTGGGCTTGCAGGACATGCGAGATGGTAGATCTGGTCGACTCCGGCTATGGAGGGCAAAGGATCCCTCACATCCGATCTGGACATGTTAGAATGATGGCAAAGGTGATAAGACGGGTTCGCGTACTGGATGTATCGTAACTTCTTATTCCCTCTTAGACCATCAAAGTTGCTGCGTGAGCCTGTCCATAGTGAATCGAGGACTACTACTTCGTGATTGTGGTCGAGAAGAAGTTGCACTAGGTTACGGCCGAGGAAGCCGGCGCCCTTTCACAGCTGTTAGCGTGATCTTGGAGAAGACGGCGGATGTGCTTACACCAGTAACGAGAACCACCATTTTTGCGGCTTGGTGAATGAACAGAGAAGAATGCGTTAAGTTATGTGCTTATTATTGACAGAATTAGCTCCTTGGATCCGGCAGGAGAGCACTATTTAAGAGGCCATGAACTCACTCCCAAGATCCCGTCCACAGACATCCTACATCATCGGATCCGAGCATCACTACGCCATGTACCTGCCTTGACGACATGTCTGCGGTCATTATTGGGTCAAGGCTGAGACATCAGCTTTCAGCTGCCCGCGGATTCGTCCCAAATCAGGGTCAGCCAAGACAAGCTGTGGTCGCTTCGGGTTCCACTGACGTCAGAGCTAGAGTGTCGATCCTCCGAATGAGGTAAGGGGCATTCCGGTTGGGTACGTGAAGCTTTAGCGATTGGCGGTGGTGGCTGGGCAGAGCACACAGGGCTTGAGGGGTGCAGTGTTAGTATTGAGCTGAGGAATAGACGACGTGGAGTTTTATTGATATGTAAGGTTGATTTAAAGCATGAGCTCGTTCTGTGATACTGAGTGCGACGTCCAAAGACTCGGTTCGCTTAATTTTGATGTGTTGTACAACTAATGCGGACACAGCCCCTAGATCGATCTGGACTCTACGGATGATGATTCATGGATCTCGCCTACCAGGAACAAAATAAAATTAGTGCATCGCGAGGAAAGTCAATTGAGGTCGTACTCTTCGGCTTGTGCCGAGGCGATGAGTAGCACGAATTGGCCTGTATATTGCTTCAGATTTCCCGCACCTTGAGCCAGTCATCACCAGGACCAAGGTATACTATTACCACATGGCACATCATGCCACTAAGGACAATTAATAGTCTAGAAATCGACGACCCAGAGTTCTGGTGGCATAAGTCCCTCATGTGCCCGGTTGATGTCGTGGGAGACGATAGTGAGAATTCCCAAGAAGCGGAGCTTACCCTATAACTACCTTTGATGTTTCGAGTGCAATAGGAGCTTTCCATGTGCCATACACCATTAGGGAGTCCTGAAGAGCTCTGTACTCACTCTTAGCATAAATTCCATTTTGAAGCACCAAATTTACAGACCCATATAGCTTAAATGCCACCCTGGATCTTCTAACCCAGTTATCCCAACTTTAAGTAGACCTGCCCTATCGTCTTATTCCTTTCTACCCAACCCATCACTAAATCCACCACCTCGCCCACTACATACTCATCAAAAATGAGAAATAACTGTGAGTCTCAGGATCAGTAGCCTTCTAGTTTGTTTTTGGTAGGTATTTCGCTCTATAGGCCATTTGAGCGGGCGCAGCAAGGTTACATTACGCTTATTTGCATTAGAAAGGTCCATCTGCCTCTCAATATTCGGCACTTCCTAACCCTTCTTGATTTTCGCCTAATTGCCCATCAATGCCACGGTCCACTGCGTCTCGTAGAATATGGCGCCAATAGGAACACCCGATCTTCTGTAGCTAGGTCTAAGCCTCGCAATGCGTCGAGGCGTAGCTAGTACACGTGGGCGCTCTCTTATCCCTTTGATACGTCCTGCAAAGCCGAAGACACTTAGAGGAGCCAAGATCACTGTATCACTACGACGGAGTGCATATACAGTAAGCGGAAGGTCTTTTGTCCGCACTAATGTCGATCATTGAGGCACAGCACAAAGAGGCCTGAGATCCGAGACAATGGAATCCTGAGAAGTCATACTCCGCCCCTATCCTTTGTATTTAGGATCCTTCATACTCTAAGCTATGTCTTTCTAGGGTTTATTTCCCGCTTGGAGTTGTACGAAAATGGTAGGTTGCCGATCTATCTTGTGGAGAGCCAAGGCTGGAGCTGACATGGCTGCTGACGGCATTAGTCGTGCAGGTGGCAGCCAGTCGGAATGCGCCAACCAGGTATATCAGATCTCGGCACGATCCGCCAAACAAGGGTTGCGGCAGTTGAAAGCTGTCCTTAGATGTCGATCTCCATGAACACGCGACACCGCCTCGTCCCCGCCCTATGTTACGACGGATGACAGGATCTCTCAGCTTTGACGATCGGTGGAGAGCCCTGCGATAAGGGTGCCACTGACGACATACTGGTAGCAAAAGTTCACTGCGTCGCGTGCTCATCAAGTGAGAGGTTTTAGAAGTGAAAGGGACACGATAGTCTCGAAGAGGAATATGCCAACATTCAATTTGAGGACAGGCGTATCTCGGTTGAGAGACTTTAGGAAGCGCGGAATTAGTGTGTGTGGAATGATGGACATAGAAAAGGTAGGAGAAAGATGGTATATCAAGAAAGGTTATACTGGCCTCGAGGGAAGTCCCTTGCAGTCATAATGAAGATCTGACTGGACCCCTTGCAGTCAGCACTATGATCTACATGAAAGATAGGTCTTCTTTAGGAATGTATAGTCCCAGGCGCAATATCTTACCATTTACAGCAGGTCCTGTAAGTTGAGAGTGAAACATCTCAGGCGAAATAGGAGTGCCACGCATAATGAAGACTTGGATTATAAAAAGGCAGAACGAAGACATGATCTTTCTTCATCAACACCAACAACAATCACAACATCAGCAATCCATCAACCACCTTACAAACATCTTTCAAACTCCATCTTCAACATGAAGTTCTCCCTCGCAACCATCACAGCTCTCGTGGCTGCTTCTGCCCCTGCCGCCATGGCCGACGGCTGGGAGTGCAACGGCTCCTGGGGCGACGGCGGTCTTAAGCGACTTTCCTTCAAGTTCCAGGGCTACTGCGAGGATCGATACGGCCAGTGTTTCCTGGCTGCCATTCGTGGCAAGGGCCTTACTGTTCACAACTGGCAGTGCTGGAAGAGGGATGATGGTTGGTGGCAGGCCGACTTGAGCACTACTGCTGGGTAAGTTTAGATTGATTGTATGGAAATAGAAAAATGCTGACTCGTGTGTTACTTAGACTTGCCTGGCAGGTGAACAACGCTATTGAGCAGGTCACAGGTTCTTGGCGGGGTTGCTGGCCAAACCAGTAAATGGAGGCTACCTTTCCTGGCCTTGCATGATATCTCTGTCTTTAGACAATCGCAACCGCCGGGGCTGGTCTTGAAAGGGCTAAGCTTTATGATGGGCTGGGCATGGATGGAATTGTTATAGTTCATCTCCTCTCATCAGGAATGATAGTAGTAACTCAAGACTGCAATTTCAACCATGTTTCTCTTCACGGGTGTCCTACGTGATGTTACTACAGGAATTTCTGGTCTAATTTTGCTGAGTATCGCCAGATACTACACTTGGCGGAGCCTGGAGGCGACAGGGTTGGATTAAAGAAGTGGTGAGCCAGCTTCATTTCCCCAATCTAGAGTTCCATAGCCGAGAAACCTTTTGAGATCTAAATGTTCATGTATTTGTAGATAGGAGTCATGTAATACGCTCCAGTAGCGCTCCAACCATAGTGACCTCTTGTCATTTGGCACCGAGTCTCACTGGGGCCGGGGTTAAAAGACCTATAAAGAGACGAGTGTTTAGAGGCAAACTTTGAGTAAACATGAGATAGTGGTAATCAGATGGGATGCAACTTGAACTTAAGGCAGTGAAAGCAATATGATGTAAGAAAGAGATGGCTGCGATTGGGGTATCTGTTTTGAGAGTGGTGTTGAAGAGTTGGGTGCCACGTGATGTCGCACGTGTTCAGCAACATTCCTTCCTCCAACCCATGCAACCTGGCCGTTGACCTCTTCAGTTAGCATCACCATCCAATATCAAAGCATTGCGACCACTTTTATCAACTACGAATCATTTCACGAAAACGGCTGGACAAGATGGTCATGGGCAGCGACTTCATCCAGCACTAGTTTGTAACAGGAACTTCGCACCTGGTTATACCAGACCTCAAGACAGGCGCCAATGAATTCGACATGAGCTCACTTTTCATCTCCATCGACGGCGGATGTCGAGGCAAATCTACTCGCGTAGCATGGGCAGTCTACTACGGTCCAAGATCCCGCAACAACTCCTCTGGTCTGGTCCCAGAGGGATTGCCACAAACTAGTCTCTTTGCCGAGATCCAGGCCTTGAAATACGCCTTAATCAGTATTCGCAATCTTCTATCAAACGGCAATACGTACTCAAACATTTGCATCAAAACGAGCTCCGAATATCTCTCAATGATGATGAAGGGAGACCTTCGGGCTTGTGCACAGAATGGATGGAGGAATGAGGATGGGAGCTACCTGAGATACGCAGAGTCCTGGGAGTGGATCAATAAGTTGATCTGTGAGCTGGAATACGTATACGGTTGGCAGACCAACTTCTATACCGATATTATTACGCCCATGTCGAATAAAGGAGCCACTGTGCTTGTCTACAGGACTATCGACGCTCACGACTTGGCTGAAAAAACTCAGTACGACGCCAATTAAGTGTGGACAACGAGGGCTACTTCTTGGCCATGATGGAAGGGCCTATGCGAAAACTAGGTCGTTATGAGTCTGTCAATGAAGTGGTTTGATATCAGTTTTCCGACTGCGTCACTTTGTGATTCTTGGTCAAATGTATTATTTGTTATAGTTGAAGTCCGGCCCTTAATGTGACAACTGAGCCAGAAGATCGAGACTAAACTCTAGCATCGTAAACCCAGAGAGGTCTGCAAACAAGTAGCCTTGTGCACACAGACTCACACGAAGCTGGTAATGGGCCTCATGGCTCCCTAAGATAGTGCTCTTTAAGATAGTAATCGGCGCCACCCCTTCTTGTCTGTACGCTTTCTCTCCCGCTCTTCCATGTTCCTAGCCTCTATTTCTGCCTGAATAGCTCTCTCTGCGCGTTTGATGGCCTCCCAAGCTTCCAAGAACCGCGAGGACTCTCTGAATACCTCGATCTGGATGTCTATCAAGTAGTATTTCGACGATTTGTGTACAATTGGTTGCGCATCGACTCGGATTCTGTGATAGTCGAGCAAAATATACTCTCCGCAAAGCTTAGGCTGAAACAAGGTCTGCATCTGTTCAAATGACGGTGTGATGCCGTGATCCTCGCCTTCTGCGGTTACGGACATGGGTAGTTCCATTGCGTGAAACGCAACTTTTAATCCTGGGGCCGAGCCGAGCATGACCAGCAATCGCTCCTTATCGTCGCGTCTAAACACTATTCCCATGGTAGCTTGGCCGGGGGCCTTGTTGAGTCGGTATGTAGTGGGCCATTGTCGCGAGAGCCATGCTCGCGGTGATCCTCTGGATGAAGTGACGGCTTCAAACTCTGTAGGTACACTTGTGGGTGAGGACAGGATTTTTGTTACGCCGTATCCACCGGGGTCAGGCCCTTTACGTAGTTGAAGAACGTGGGTTGGAAATACTCCTTCCACTGGAGGTTGTTGGGCATCTTGCCTGACGTATATCGAGCGAATATTACCTCGCTCATTAACCTGGGCAAACTGACCGACTCTAACACGAGCATACTGTTCGTCACCATCTGAAACCTTTCGTAGGTAGAGGGCCAGAAAACTACCGTTTTCATAGTCCCGGGGGGAAGGACAATCGATGGCAGCAACAAAGATATCCCCGTCTTGTCGAGTGAGGTGAAGATCGATGCGAAGGCCTCGGTTAGACATTGAATATGGAGTTCTTGGCTCCCAGTCTTCGTAGGGGACGACAGAGTTGGAGTACCGAAAATTGGCGGGTGATTTGGCGAGAAGACCGTGAAGTGCATCTGGAGAGGCTTCACGGTCTGTCCAAGCAAAGATGGACTGGTCGTCGGATTGCTTCATGATTTCTTCTTGTAGCCGAATAAACGCTCTGTCTCCTTCTCCATATAGCATCGGCATGTTGACATTAAATAGTCCCATTAGGGAGTAGGCGACATCCTCGGGTCGTGTCGTCTGGCGTGAGGATGCCCAGGACATTCTCTTGGCGACGCTCGCAGACTGTATCGGACGATCGTTTATCAAGATGTCTTCGTCTATACCAGTGATTACTGATAGAGTTATGCTGAGGGTTTTCTTTTCGCCGATGCGAACCCAGTTCTCACCATAGAAGACGAGGTCCCTAGGTGCCACCAGCTCCTGTAGCGTCCAGCCTCTTGTGAACCACCGACTTCTGGCAAAAGGAGAGTCTAGCAGAGTCGTGTCGATATCTCCAGGACAGTCGGTTAGGTATGCATAGCATCTCTCGGCCTTTTGATACCATTCAAACATGGAGTTGATCGATTCTGATAGCTCAGCGCTGCTACGCTTGTCGATGCAACAATTGTCGGCCCAAGCATACTCGTAACCGTCGGCGATTGCTTGTCGACATGTATACTCAATCTTGTGATATGCACTCTTTTGTTGAGCATTATTCGCAATCACGTCTGTGTAGATGACCTCGTCGTCGCCCCACGTGTGAGACAAAATGGCGTAGGGAGGAATATTGTTGGGACTGAAGTCGACCATCTCCAGTCCCAAAGGGGAGTCGACCGAAGCAACCTTGAGTAGACGCATGGTTGTTAGTTGACAGCTGGTATACTCCGTAAAGAACGACAAATAGCTTTTGACTCCGTAGTAGGTATTATAACCGAGTCCTTGTTGCTTGGCAGAGTCGCATGCGTTTCAGGTGAGATGGTCCAGGACTCCAGCTGGGATGATGCCTTCGGTTGTGCCACATGATGAAAATGAGACAAGTTCAGTTGCCAATTAAATTCTGGAATTCATTTCCCCCTTGCCGTATCCAATGCCAATCAGAGCCCTGGAAAAGGGCTGCGCCGCATTTGGGGGTGACACTCGGAAGATTGGCTTGGCTGCTGCAGGGGGTGGGATCCCTTCACTGCAGTCGGGCGAGAAGTGTCTCATGTCCTATAAACCAGGTAGGTAGCCGTCGTTGTTAGACCTGTGCTTAAATAACTAGTTTGGTCTCTTGCGACGCTGCAAACCCACCTTACCTAGCCATTTATTATGATTGAAGATGGCCTCATCTGCGATAACCACGACGCCCTCTGGTGTTGCACCACCTAAAGAAATGCCTGAAAATCTCATTCAGACAGAGTACGCTCCACTGACCTGCCGCTTTAGGCTTGGTCGGCTAAATATTTCGCAGGACAAACACCGTCCCTGTGCCTGTACATCTTCCCGATAAGGCAGCAACAGGACCAGAAAATGAACTGAAGATCAACGACGTCCCGGCTCCTCAAATGGTGACACCTCTTAGCAGATTAGGAGAGACACCAGAATTCATCGATTGTCCATTCTGCAAAAGACGGGCCGAAACTACGATTTCGAAAGAAGGGAGTGATACCCAGTGGTAAGAAATGACTCACGAATATTGACGAGATAAAGTGACTAATAGCTGGCTAAAAAGTCTCCTTTCAGTCCTTTGTTGCCTAGTCTGCATCTGCTTTACTTGTCTTCCCCAACTTGCCGGATGGGCAGAAGATATCCACCACAGTTGTTCCAACTGTAAGAGGAGGGTTGCGACTAAGCGCCACAGCGGTACAACTCAAGTGTATGCTTCTGATCCGGCGGTTCAAGTGCCTAGCAACTATGCGCCAGTACAACCGATGGCGGTGCATCAAGTTTCTATGGAACAAAAGCTCTCATCATGATAGGATTGCCGAATGGATTGGGAATAGGGTAATTGATATGTTGATTGGGTTGAGTCAAGAGACCGTGTGCTAGTGCTCAGCATGGCCCTAAGAGAACTTTTCCACCAGCTTTTTCATCTCCTCGATCAAGCTGCGTAATTAATATAATTATTGAGTGTTTAGAGTAGCAACCGGAAGTGGACAAATACGTACGTTCTCCTGAAGTGTGGCATCTCCGGGTAAAGAGCAGAGTCATGGATAATTACACGACTAATACGTCAAGTCAGCAACAGCTAGGTGAACAGTTCAGTGTGGAAGAGATAGTACAGACGTGGAATAGAGGGCGTTTCTATCATCCCAGTCACCTTCAGGCTCGGATTTTGGGATGTGCTCGTGATAGCTTTTTAGACATTCTTGTGCCCACTTGATGCAGTCCTCGTCATCCCCCACCAAGCGTAGGGTTGCAAGCTCGTCTGAGTTGCTGTTGTTAGTCGCTGGACATCAATAAGAAGAGAAAAGAGGTCATTTGGAGTTAGTTGAGCAGGGTAGACGAGCAAGAAAAAACTAAATGTAGATCGCTTACACTCATTGTGGCCCCAAAAAGCCGACGCATCAAACATGAGCGGATTTCCAGAGTCGGCTTGCGTAGAGACATTCCCGAGCCACAGGTCACCATGGAGAAGCACGGGCTTTATGTTTCTCCCACCTGTCTCCAGAGGTCGAAGCAGTCTAGGGATGACCTTATCAAAGAACGGGCCTGATAGCTGTTGTAGCTCTTCACTTGGTCCTCTCGCCTCCTCCTCAAGTTTCAGCATGTGCCGCATCCCTCTAGAATAAAACTCTTCCCATGTGTCGGTCCAAGTGTTGTCCTGCTCAAGCGTCCCATTATATGTAGGCATGTGGAAGCCGAATTTGCCGGTAGGATTCATGTCGATGCCGAGGGTATGGAGTTGAGAGACCGCGTGGGTGAAGAGTGGGATCGAGGGGTTCCCTTCGGAAAGATCATGAAAAGAGAAGAGAATAAAGTAACCATCAGCGTTTTGTAGTTTCCCCCAAGTGATCGGTATCGGAGAGAAATCCGGAATCAACTTGTTAATCAACTTCATGGACTCATACTCCCCTCGGAACATGGGACCGGCGTCAGGCCCCGTCCTCTGCTGTATACTTGATGAGTAGCTATACGTGACTGGTTAGGTGAAAGAAATACTTGCCTTGAGAAAATAGGAGAGTTGCGAGCCCTGGATGTCGAGGTCGACCCGCACTGTGGTATTCCAGTTGCTTCTGCCATTGCCTTCGCTGTTCTTGACGATGGCGCCCGGGGGAAACCCTAGGGGACTGGTAAGACATTGGTATTGGTTTAGAAAAAGGGATCTTACTTGATATGATGGCTTCATCCAGGTCAACAGGGCCCTCATGGACCTTAGCGTTGTTTTGCACTTGCCAATATCCCTCAGACATGGGAAGAGATCGTCGTGAAAGACCACACAAAACTCATCAAGTCAGTAGAGATTCGGACTTGGTATAAAGTACCGGCCCAAAACTCATCAAGTCAGTAGAGATTCGGACTTGGTATAAAGTACCGGCCCAAAACTGCCAAGACATCTCACATGTGTTGGCGGCGGCTGGAACAAAGAATTGGTCGGAGCGGGGATAGTACACCGGTATCCAATGACCGAGAAACATGACACAACATGGTGTGTCCAAGATGGTTGGTTCCGTCTTTAGCTGTGAAGTGTGGCTATAAAGCACGCTCTCTCCATCCCTCCATCCCAACTTCTTTGTTAAACCAAGACAAAATGGCTCTCGACGCAATCCCAAGGCCCACCAAGCAGGCGGATAACGGACCAGTCACTGTGGACGACGCAGTTACTGAACGTAAGTAAAGCTTACCTCGACCTCTTGGAGCATTTAGCTAATGTTTAGAAAGATTTCCCTCCCGGGTCTAGGGTCAAGGAGGCTCGTTCCTACGGTGGGAGCAACTGGACCGAACCCCACCGCGTCGACGTGGAGTTGCCCGACAAGACTCTACAGAGCTACTTTCTCAAGATAGGCACGGGAGATAATGGCTTAAGCATGCTCCGGGGCGAGTTTGAGGGCGCCAATGTCATCCACAAGTATACACCCGGAGGCATCCCTCGACCCATCGCTTGGGGTACCTTCAAGTCTGACCCCAATACGCACTTTTACCTGTGTGAATTTGTCGACATGGGGAATGAACCTGAACTTCCAGACGTAGGAAAGTTCGCAACCATGCTTGCCGATCTCCACAGCAACAGCATGGCCGATGAGGATGCACCGGATGAGTTTGGGTTCCATGTCATGACGCACCAGGGGAGCATGTATCAAGAGATCTCTTGGTGCAAGACTTGGGAAGAGATGTACACACGTCGCTTCCAGTCCTTTGTCGACCAAGAGAGGGAATCACAGGGCCCGAGCGAGGAGCTTGATGAGATTGTGCCGCAGTTCATGAGCAAGGTCATCCCTCGGTTGCTACGCCCGCTCGTAACCCATGGCAGGAGCATCAAGCCAGTTGCGCTTCATGGGGACATATGGTATGGCAACTTGGCAAAAAACGGAGCCACCGGAGAGCCCGTTTATTTTGATCCTTCTGTTTTCTGGGGTCACCACGAGTGTAGGTCCCTTCTCTTGTTTGAACATGTTTTGTTCACGGCAACTTACGATCTCTAGTTGATCTTGGAACTATGCTTACCGACCGCTACGGGCTCGGGAATGAGTGGATGAAAGAGTACTGTGACAATAATTACCCCTCGGAGCCGGAAAACGATTTTAAAGATCGCAACGTCCTCTATTCCATGTAGGTCTTATCTTGATCCTCTCCTACCTGTCTAATGGCTTGAACAGAAGCGGACACTTTTGTGCGTCTACGCTGTACCCCGAGATGAAGATGTACCGAGAGAAGTAAGGACTGCCACGCACATAAACGACTGATGACTGATGCCAGATTTAGGGCGATTGAAGAGATGAGGCGACTCCTTGACAAGTTCCCAAATGGGTATCAGGGTGAATGATGGAGATATCTAGTCCAAGGTCATGCCATGTCGAGCAGTCCTCCATCCCCTTCCATATCTTAGTTCAATCAAGTAGAAGAATCCTGCAATCAGACAGAAGCCACTCATGAGCGTGAAGGTCCATCCAAACCCCATTTGATCTATCATCTTTTCAAGAGCAGCCACCAGTGCGGCTGAGAGAATGCACCTAACAATGTTGGAAGATGCCTGAGCCGTGGCGGGAGCATCTTGATTGATGTCAACCAGTAGTGTGTTGTTGATCTAGACACAACCAATCAGCTGAATCCACTCACGGGATTGAGTTACGTACGTTGAAACAAGTTTGAATAGAAAACCCCACAACGAAGAGACAAGCTAGAGGCGCTGCAAGATGCTAATCGGGTCAACAATAGTAACCAACGTGCATGTGGCGTTTCTCACCGTGTGCTTAGCAACAAGCCACCCATACGCCAAGACAGAGACAAAGGAAGCAAAGGTGGGTAGAAATGCGCTCCGAATACGAGCTTCCTCGATTGGAAAGTGCAAGAGATCATCACCTGATACTTTGTTGATTGGTAGGCCGTGTGCCTTGGCTACCACTCGGTAGTCGTGGTCGATCCATTTGCTTGACACCAGTGTTGAAATAATGGCGCCGATGCCGAAGGGGAGGTAGATGAGTCCAGCTTGCCATTTGTTGAGATGGTAGATTTCCATGAATGTTGTAGCAAGAGACGCGTGTATGCAGCAGTAGACGGTATAGAGGAAGCTACCGGGCATGATGCTCACGGCTACGTCCTTTCGTGATAGGATGCGTAGGCTCTTGATGGGATTTGGCAACGTCCGAGGCTTTCGAGGCAAGGGAGGAGCTTTGGGACCGCGGTCGCCCTTCCAAGGCCTCATAATGTGCGGGGCAACAGGACGGTAGAGCCTTGCTGGTCGCGTGCCCCCATTGCCTATGTATGCCCGATGTGTCTCTGGGAGTGCCAGCATCATGGCCAAGAGACAAAAGCCGGAAGCGATAGTCAAGAACCAAAAGATCCATCTCCAACCAGGGCCAAAGGCAAAGGCACCTCCCAGGACTGGACCGAGGCTCGGAGCGGTAGTTATCCTGAAGGCGTTAACATTTGCACTTCTTCTGGCGCGACAGGGCGCTTACCCGAATGACAGCGCCGAGACAAAGGCGCCCCTCTCGGCAGGCGTTGAGATGTCGGCAATGACCCCGTACGCTACGGAAAACGTCCCTACCGCCGTGGTTAGCTGTGTCACAGGCAAGGTGGTGGTGCTTTGCTTACCGGAAATCCCCGCACTCTGCAACATCCGAAGCAGCAGCAAAGCCACGGCTGAACGCTGAAGTGCTATGCCCACGTTGGCAGCCACATATAGCGAGAGAGTTATCGCATACAAAGGGCGCCTCCCAAACGTGTCTGCAGCATCTCCGACGACAGCCGGAGCGATGGCCGAGACGACGAGGTACGAAGTGACGGTGAGATCAATCATGCCAATCGACGCGCCAAGGTCGTCGGCGATGACAGGAATGGCTGGGTAGTAGATGAAACTGCTGAGTGTCGAGAACCAACCGGCAAGGGCGATCATGGCTACTATCCAGCGGCGTTCATTCTTGGTGAAGAGCGTGTAGGGGACAACTGATTCGGGCCCTGAAGTCGGGGAGTTCAGCACGGTAGCCATAGCGATGTTGGTTGCGAGGTCGTGTGATCTTTCGATGGAACCATGTCGTACTTGGGAGTGGTTTAATAGGTAGATTGCCGTTGAGTTTTGCCTGTTGGTTGTCAGAGCGCCAAGTTATACACCAAGCCATCCGTGCTTCACAATGGAAGGCAAACACACCTTCTACTCAAACACACACAGGCATAGGAAACAATCAGCCACACTTTTCCGCCATATTCAGTTCTTATCTCTTATCTAAAGCCTTATCTTCCAAATGTTATCAATGTTGTGGCCGTGATATCCCGCCACATCCCTGATAGGCCCTGACGGCCCTCGACACTGTAAACGACCGTCAACCACTGCCATGACATCACGCCCGCCTCTAGTAATATAGATCAAATGAACAAAGTACTCACTCAACAATCAAACATAGTCCGAATGGTGCAGCGGGATGAACGCTGGCCCTCCTGCGTCCTAGAGTTTCCCATCTCAAGTGCACGCGGAGGGTGCCCGTCCACTCCCAGAGTATCTCAGGTCGAGCAGTGGGCATGCCTTCGGATGGGGCCCCCTTTTTTTGCACTTTTTGCCTTTTTTTTTTTTGCCTTTTTTATTGTTTGGTGTTTTTTTTGTTTTTTTTGCAAGGGCATCGCAGAGAAGAACATGAGTGTCATTTTAGGCTCTATCAGTGGGCGCATCCGTCCTGATGCTGTTTCACCAAACGCCCAACGCTGCAAATTGTGAACACCATCTCAACAGAGTGCTTCGCAGATCGTCCCCGGCACCAACAAGTGCAGTTGTCGACAGCTTTCAATTGCGGAAGCCAGAGCCTGAGATGAATTTCACTTTGATATTTATCTCCCCACCGATTGAATGCAATATCGCGCCTTTGTTTGTCTCGGTCCTCGGCCAACACCGCCAACGAAGCCTCTGAGTCCTGGCGCGGCCTTGTTTAACGGTGGAACTTGGTCATCAATTATTGCCTAGGGAGCTACGGTCTCAATACCACACCTCGAAGCGATACTATCCGCTAATCTATCGCCACGTCGCAAAGTTCCTTCCATTTCAACCTACACATTCGCAAGGGCCCTATTCCGAGGCCAGCACGAGGCCATCAAGTTGACAAAAAGGATGATGTCGGCATTTCCTCAATAGGATATATCTCCGATGATTTTCAAAGTCCTCTTCGCCCTTGGTTACTCCGTCCCTTTCTTCAGCTGTCTTTGCAAGGCAACCAACCCCTCATTACCCCTGCAGACAAAGGTTCCCTTCTACACACCCTCAACATTGATACAATCTTACTGGAAAACCAAGTCCCGGTGACACTCATGAAGAATAACGACTGGATAGGAGACTAGGAGACCTTTTTGCACGAGTAGCATGAAGCACATGCTGAAACTGGGCAAGGCGGACGGACAGCGCGACAACTACCGGCATATGTTATATCTCATATGATTGGATAGTCAAGGCCGAGGAGTCAGCTTGTGTACGACACCTGTTGAATACGCAGTGAATGCAACCCTCTATTTGACCTATATAGCCCGTTTAAGTCGTGTTGTGGCGATCAGCCCCCTATTCAGCTGGCAGCCTATCGTTTTCCTTAGGCGCAGAGCCTGATTGCGAATACCACCCTTGTTGATGGAAGGCCTCATTTTACACACTCAGCCTCAGCGCCTCGGCGCTTAGAGACACGAAGCGCTTACGTGGGCAAATGTGAGGCGAATTGCAACAGCCACTGAACAGTCGCGGCCGCTCCTGGAAACGGGAAAACGACGCGACAAGAAAGCTGAAATAATGTCGTTTGAACATGACGAATCTGCTGCGTAAGGTATGAGAAGATATTGCATTAATAGATGTATAGTTATGGCCACTTTATGCTGTAGTACTTGGCGTTGTTTCCTCAGATGTCCTTCCCCACAGTTCTTCATTATCCGTCTCCAATACTGTCGAAAAGAGCTCCATGGAGTATTCAGCAGTCTTCGTTGGTTTTGCCTAGTCGGAAGCTATCATATATTCACCACCCTGATATCATCGCCGGTCTACCAACATGTCTCTGAGCCTTGCATTCCTTCTGCTCTCATGCATCACGCATGTTGCAGCCAACTCCGGCGAAGATTTCTCCAACAACCTGGTCTCAGACCTGGCACCGTACGTGAAATCAGCCCCGGCCCGTTTGATAGTACACTAACATCTTTAGGCTACTGGCACTCTTCGGCGAACGGGTTACGATGCAGTTCATGAGCCAATCCATGGGCTGGGCCGACAACATCATCCTCTCTATGGCTCCGCTCGGCATAATAACAATCATTGTCAGTGCCATCCGCGTTGGTGGTCCTTCATGGCTAAAGGCTCTCGTTGGGAGGGCTAGAGAGAACATCGCCGTCGCTGAAGCAGACTTGATGTCATCTACTTCCAACGAGGTCTGCGAACTATGGAACGGTCACCATGTTGTAAGATGTATGGGGTCAGCTCCCATATCAGAGTTCATCTGCCTGATGCCCACATCTGTCCATCGCAAGAACATCCAGGATGTCCGGGTCATCAGTTTAGATGAAGCGTTGGATAAGGGGTACATCAAAAAGATCAGTCAGTGATACTATGCGGGTTGTTGCCAAGAAGTATGCTGACCTTCGTAGGGAAGAGTTTTACCGAACGCTGGAAACAAATACATGGATTCGCGAACGAGCATGACCACTCGAACCTCGAACAAGGCGAACCGAACTACTCATTGTCAGAGGCTATCATCATCTACAACCAGCGTGATGCCGCACCCAACCTTTCACTCAACTGTCACGGCCAGATTTGTCGTGGGGAGCTGTATTTGGTGGCTATCCTTGCAACACTGTTACAAGCTGCTGTCCTGGTGTACTCAGGCTATGTCGCATGTCACATGAAATCACGGAAGGACGAAGATGTCATCGAGAAGTATGCATTTCCCTGCACTGCTCTCGGTACGTTTCTCCTGGTGATAGGGTTGTTGATCTGTGCCCATGTCGTCGAGACAAGTACTGAGGAGGAAAGATACTGCCCGATGCGAGGAACAGAAGCCCGGCTGGTTTGGCTGCAACAACCCAAGACTGTGAGTGACCAAGTTTTCGACTCGTATGCCATATCTCCACGACAGGCGCGATCGATTATTACAATATCGAGTCGGAAAGAGAAGACGAAGCTGGGTCGAGTAACCAGTAGTGCCAGCAGCCAAGACTCGGGAGACAACCCACCGGACAAGGATCGGCGGCTCAGTATAGCTCTAGGACCCAAAACATTTATTGGGACAACACTTGGCCTCACTGGATTCATTTTCCAGTTTGTCGGATTACGAGGGATGCACTGGTCAGTATCTGTCGCTCAACTGGGAGCAATCGTGATCATGGTGGCGATGAGAGCACTGGTTCGGCGAGGTCTGGCAAAGCCTCCAGTGGACAGGCTTCTCGATCCTGGCTTTGAACTCGATTGGTTTTCATTGACCCAGGTAGACAGCGGCAAGAGCTGGCTCAAACCGTCTGAACCTGGTGCAGCGGAGGGCAAAGTTTCCGGTGACTGGAGAGTCATGACAGCTGGAAGCCCAGACATTTACTCACCGCTTCGAAGAGAGATTCAAGATCCTTGGCTGGAAGAAACAAAGCCCAGGTCCAAGGCGCACCAAGCCATGATTATAAGAAAGGAGTTGGGACAATTCGTTAGTTGGCCTTCTATTGCATCAGTGGAAGCCGTCGCCCTGGCCCGGTCTATTGAGATCACGATGAACACTCTCCTTGGACACTCGCGGACTGACGCATGGTCATGGTCCCTTGGAACAGACTATGTCGATGAGGATGGTGAGTCAGAAGTGCATTTCAGTTTGCGACCGGGAGACCCGGGAAGCTTGGAATCACTCACCAAGGAGCTCAAGGCCACTCTATCGTTGTGGTTATTTTGTGTGAACGGGCATGAAAACAGCCAAGACACAGGCAACAGAAGATATCGGTCTCTAGGGGTACCCCCTCAAGCCAAAGAGTGTTTGCAGCAATCAAGCCTTCGGCTCTTGGGCAAATACGACAAGAGCCTCCATCGAGATCTCGACTGGTGGATGCCACATGATGCAACAGCGCTATTGAGGATCCGAGAATATGATTGGAGGGGGACTCAAGAGAATCTCGAAAACGATGATACTCGAAGAGTGCTGAACATGCAAAGCCACAGGATCGTTGGCTGCGGTTCTAGAGCGAGCGGTCCTTTTGCAGCGCTACATGGGAAAACTCTTTATCGGAGCTCACCACTATCCAAACTGGATTTTGATTCCCATGGAGAGGAGGCTACGGCAATCCCAGGAGCAGAAGATTCACCGAGGACATACCTAGCTGCAGAGTCGTCTGTACCACTGACGCAGCTTTACGCTCAAGAGATGTTTGCGGCTTTCATGTGGTCTGTGGCCAAAACAATGCCGAGCCGCATTCAGGGTTTTCCGGACTTTCTGAGCGCTGAAGGAAGCAAAGGGACTGACTGGAAGTCTTTCAAATTTCGCCATGAAGATCTTTCAAGGATGGTCCAGGATATTTCCAACACGGGGTTGGGGAGTCTGGACCAGATCTATCTCTGCGTCATTCCCCCATTGAGTGCGGAACGCAAGCTTCCAGAGACGACCAAGATCATTGATCTGGCTGTGAAACAAGCCAAGCCAGCCATTGAGAAGCAAGACTGGATGCGCGCTAGCAGGTCGTTTCTGTGGCTGTTCGAAATAGCCCAGACCTTCCCAAGAGATAGCGCAATCAGTGTTGGGACGGTGGCTGTACTATTGGAGTATGCCAGGATGATGGCTGATGCGATTGGTTTGAGAAAACCTAACGATGTCCCGGGTGAGTCTGATGACGGGTTGGAAACCGAGGACGCCTTGGTGAAGGCAAAGACGATAATGGAGGACAAGATCACACAATGGCTTGGGCCTAGCGACGATCCCGAGACCTGGTCAATTCTGTCATGTCTGCGGACGTTGTACGAAGAACAAGGTCGGGAGTGGCGATGGGACACCATACCAGAGTTCGAGACGGCTACACCGGAGACATCCACGGAATATCCTCAGGCATTTGGGATCAGAGAGTTGCACCGTCTCTATCAAAAACCCAGTGGAAACCTTTCTAAAGAGATCAGGGCAGCGCTGAAACAAGGGCAGAGCATCGATCAGCAGGACCTGTTCCACTGGACATCACTCCATTACTGTGCAGCAAAGGGCAATGCTGAAGCTTGCAAGGAGCTACTTCAGTATGAAGCCTGTGTGAGCGCCCGAGATTTTGTCGACTGGACGCCTCTGCATCTTGCCGCCGCCAACGGGCATCGCGCTGTTGTTGAGGTCCTCATCAAGAAAGGCGCCCAGATAGATGCTCGAAACTGGAGAGGGGAGACACCACTCCATCTAGCAGTGAAACGGGGCCATCGAGACATTGCGGACTATCTTGCCACGCAGGAAGTTAAGGTGGATGACAGGGACTTTCTATGTCAGAGCCGGTAGGGGGAGATAACGCGGATACTATCAGGGAATAGACCTAATGTGGGTGGTTGAGATAGGAGGCCAGCTACGATTTGCCAGTCCGTACTTTAAATCGGAAACAAAAATGTCAACAAGGTGCTACTCAAGAAGTAGAGCTCATCCAGAGGTGGGCAGCGGGAATGATAATGTACTGCTGTAGGGTGCGTCTCAAGGTCCAGGGAATTATTCGTGACGAGGTGCTGAGACAGATACTAGTCCCGGACCTAGTCTTGGACTTTAGGGTTGGGCGGTGGAAAGAGTCGAATAAGCAGATTAATTAAATGGCACTTTCCTCGAAGAAGATATAAAGGAGGCCTGGTGTTATAGTGACCAACAACAGGGAGAGATAGCCCAGCGGTAAAGTTCGGGAAGCTTATGAAGATTTTAGGAAGAGAAAGAACGAGGGGCATTGTTTTTCTATTGCCAAGTTCTCACGATGAGAATTTGATTCTCAAATTGAGGCCGACGCCACCACACCCCCTGCTACACCAAGTGCATCAACACTTGGCGATCTTCCGTAGTATAGTGGTCAGTATGCAAGCTTGTCACGCTTGAGACCCGGGTTCAATTCCCGGCGGGAGAGAGATCCAGCCACCTGTGTTACACAGGGTTTGTCTTTTTTTGGTGTTTTGCCCCTTGATCACCTACCCAAGACTTGCTCGGCTGAGAACAACGATGTTTTCAACCTTTTCAAGGCTTTCATGTCTTGCTTTCATAGATACAGCTGTTCTTTTACCGGAGAGATGTCCTTAGCGTCTAATCTCTTGTCCATTATGGATCCTCTAGCCCCCTAGCTTTAACACTATCTTGGGTTTTATTGTGCCACAACAACTACCCCATTCTGGACCGAGCAAGCAGGAGAACCATTCTCCTCAAATCATGAATCCAACCTTCAAAAAAGCCTTGGGTGACCTTGTTGGGGCTGAGCAGCTGCACAATCCCTGTCTAAGTGGCGGCCTTGGCTCATCAGCCTCACCAGGCTACGTTGTTCGCCCTCTACCCTCCGCAGCCCAACGGAGAAATTAGGCCCCTCTTCCATTTGTTTTCCTGTCTTCTCGTTGTTTTCCTCTCTCAAAATTGTGTCACCCTCACATCAATCCATCATGGATCCCATAACGGCCCTCCAGACGGCATCTGCCATCATCGGCATCGTCGACTTTGGCACTCGTCTCCTCTCTAGCACCTACGAAATCTACCAGTCAGCATCTGGTCACACCGCACGCGACGTGAAGTTATCAACCCTGTCGGAGGAGCTGAACGGGCTCGGAAAGCAACTTCAAGATCGCCTTCAAGCAGCGCCCAGTGCGACTTCTTCATCCGACAGGACTCTGCAGAACCTCTCGGTGCGATGCGTCGAAGCTAGCGACAAGCTGCATTCGGCCATCCGCGATTTGCAGGCAAATAGGTCTGGAAATGGCAGAATCAGCACCGCCGCCAACAGTTTCGCATCTGCTCTCAAGGCAATGTGGAAGAAGGGCGAAATTGAATCTTTGAGGGAGGAATTGACAGAGATTCGTTCTCAAATCACCTTCGCAGCTATTATTTCCGTCTTGTAAGATTTTGATCCACAATTCGAGCGTCAGCCTAATATGATCATAGGTCGGAGTCGAAACAGGATGGCCAGCGACACATGGAGTTGAAGGATCGACTGGATCAGATCACCAAGAAACTCGACAGCCGCGACAATACCACTCACCAGTTCGCTAAGGAACTCGCGCAAATGACAGCACGGGATAACCCAGGCGGCCTCAACCGTATGCACGGCGATCTTGTTGATATCCTCTGGGGGATAGACTGGAAGTCATGGGAAGCTAGCTACGTGGGAAACCTGTTCATCGACTCCCAACCAGGCCCTCATACCCACGTCGATCTCTCCTCCATGAGGTCGGAGATTTTGCGAAGTCTCTTGTTTCGGGAGATGAACTCCAGGAAGGAGGCCATACCTGAAGCATATGCTAGCACCTGCAGTTGGATTTTTCGAGATTCGGAGACGGACGAGAATGGCGAGCAGCTAAAATGGCCAAGCTTTCCAAGTTGGTTGAAACAAGGAGATGAAAATATCTACTGGATCACTGGAAAGCCAGGTTCTGGGAAGTCCACGTTGATGAAATACATCATCGAGAATCCGGAGCTGCAAACTTACCTCCAGGAATACGCGGGAGATCTCCCCTGCTTGCATGCTGGTTTCTTCTTTTGGAACCCCGGCTCAGAAATGGAAACGTCACGAGAAGGCCTCCTTCGGACACTTATTCACCAGTGCTTGGAAGCCAGACCAGAACTCATCCCTACCGTTGTACCTCGACGATGGGCACTGTACAGCCTACTAGGAGGCGAATCCATTCCGCCCGAGTGGACCTGGAAGGAGTTGAAAGAGTCTTTTGACATTCTCTGCTCACTGCATGGACGGGACTTTCGACTGGCCCTATTCATCGACGGCCTTGATGAGTTTCAGGGCTCTGAAAAATCTCCTGATGCCTTGATCAGTTTGATACGCGATACAGCAACAAAGCATGGCGTCAAGATCTGCGTCTCAAGCCGCCCATGGAGCGTGTTTTCGGATGCATTCAGGAGAGAACCCTCTCTAACAATGCAGAATCTCTCGAGGAGGGACATTGATCACTTTGTCCGCACAGAGCTTGCCAACAGCCTCGCGTTTCAAGAGCTCAAGGAAGTGTTTGACGATGACGCAACAAGGATCATTAAAGAGATTATCGAGAAAGCCCAAGGCGTGTTCCTCTGGGTTAACCTCGTAGTTCGGAATCTCGTCTCGACTTTAGCCGACAATCCATCCTTACCTGACCTCAGACGAAAGCTCGCCGAGATCCCCGACAACATGGCCGGGCTGTACAATGAAATATGGCGATCCATCCCAACTGAGCGACAGTGTCGGTCCTCCAAGATCTTACAGATCTGCGCCGATTCATGGATCAACTACAGTGCGGAGGTCATTTGGCTTGCCACGGAGAACAATCCCAACCCGCAAGTCCTCGCCAATGCGAGTATCCATAGTGTCATGAAAAGAATTCTGGACGGCCATACAAGAGGCATATGTGAGCTGGTTGAGGGCGAAGTTGGGTTCCTCCATCGGTCAGCGGCAGATTGGATCCAAGACGATTTAACGAGAGCCGAAATCTGCTCAAAGGCATCACCAGACTTTGAGCCGCAACTTAACCTACTAGAAGCCTGCCTCCAGTACCAAGAAGTGATGGAGGCATCCACGCTTCTAGAAGAGTCCGACCTACCTTGGTATATGGGCAAGATCCTGTTTGACGGCATAACCGACCTCTATCAAACCGCCACAGCAGACCGCATGAGCCAGCTGAGCGCCCGGCTCATCCAGGCCATGGAGAACGTTGAGAAGCTGGTATACAACATTTCCGAGCAAGATCATACTTACCACCCCCAGTACTGGAAAGCTGAGTCACGAGGATCAAGAGCACGCGGATGTTTAACCACGCGTTGGGTCGCGCCACATTTTAGCAAAACTGTCTCGGTTAAAAACTGCTTTGTCGGATTCGCCGCCGGCGCTGGCTTCGTCCACTACGTCAAAAAGAAGATACAGGACGACCCCTCCCTTCTCATCCCAAAGGAGGGCAGAATTTCCATTCTAGAGAACGCCATGTTCATAGAGCTCATTGGCGTAACAGACATTGTCTGGTCTCAATCCGCCCTCGGCCGTTATGCCTACATGACGGGCAGACTAGAGATCATCCGATTTATCCTAGAGACGAGTCCGTACCGGTACAAGACGGTCCGCGGCCAACCGATTTGCGAGACCCTATACGGTCTTAATCGGGTTGGTGACGCCCCAGAGATAGCAAGGTGGCGTCAGGAGGTGCTTGAACTCCTACGAGAATTTGGGTATGGGTCTTCCAAATTTTGGAGGCGCAAGCGAATCCAAGAAGAAGCGGCTGGCCCAGGCAAAGAAAGTCACAGCATGACTGGCCTCCTCAGAGGGTTCAAGAATGAACTTGGGGTCTATTTTGGCAAATCTAGAACATCAAGGCGGAAGATATATCGTAATTAGAACACGGACAGATCGGTGTTTTTCATCTACTCTTTTGAAAGCGTCGCGCAGCTCATAAAATGCAACTTCTCATCTAAAATTGTCCAAGGTCAGTGCCCGACTGTGCATTCTGATAATGTATTTTAGAACCTCGTACGGAGGTTAGAGCAGTCAAATACCCCTTACATAGATAGGTATAAGTCTTCGACTGCCTATAGCCGCAGGTAGCCAAAAGGCTAAAAAGAGGCTATTATAGTAGCATGAGGATATAATGCTATATTCTTTATTAGAGTTCAAGCTTTCATAACCGACATATAATATCGTATTTTAGAACTTGATTCTGGATGAGCCGCGCTGTTGAAGGAAACTTATTAAACGCAAGAAATCACTATGCATGCCAACGGCAAAAGTGAAGGATACCTTTCAATAGGTACCGAGGCAAACCGGGTCTTAGTGCTGCACAATAAAACTCTATTGTTGAGTACCTACGAGTTGACAAGTGTGGAACTGTTACTGGGATATGTCGTAGATGTTATTGGACGGTTCGGCGGCTAATGGAACAATGGGGAGAGGCGAGGACAGCCTTGGTTGGACTCTATGATGGGCCGCCTCGTGCAGGCATAAGGCTATTATCAACATTACACGGATGTTTCGGAAACTCTGACTTGGGATATGATTGTACCCACTTTGTGCCTATCCTTTTTAGTTAAGCATACCTTTGAGCTCCTAGGTTTGAAATAGTTTGATACCTACAAGCTCATCGTGTCTAGGACACGCTATGAAACCAACGTAGTTACCAGATGAAGCCTAGGTGTTTGCACTGCCCACAGCAGGTCGCATTTTGCAATGAAAAATAATGCCGATGCCCGGAAACCATGCCCGTTTGGTAAGGTGCTTCCCGCCCGCATTGTTTCAGGTGTGGGAAACTAGCAACCAACATGCATATTTGTGCAAGACAAACCAACAACTCGTTTTAATATAGCAAACTGTAGGCCTTGTTGGTGTTGGCCATCTGATGAAACTGCATCCTGTGGCTATGTCACAAAGGACCTCGCTTGCAAAATAGGAATGGCGGCGCGGCGGTATATCCAAAGTAGGATCGCGTACGACACTGGCTTCAGAACTGGGGGTTAGCATCTTCATATTAAGGTCCGTCACGTTCATTTAGTTGCCTGCAATTATTTCACCTTATTCTATTTCTCACCTATCTTGAATCTCATTGTTTGTCTAAAGTCTCACCATCTACCGCAATTGTATCATTTTGTACTCTTTGGTTCTCCTCATCTGTATTCACTCCCATCGTTCATCTTCACTCTCTTCGTCAATCTTCACTCATAGTATCTGCCTTCATTCATCTCTGCGTAGTTCTTCTTACCTGACCAACTACTTCTACATCTCCTCAACACAATCTTACACCTCCTCGACAGAACTTCTATTTCTCATCGACAGAATGGCATCTCCTATCCTCAAACGCCCGGCTCTGGGACAAGTTGCCACGCTGGGAAGTCTCTATGATGCTCGCAGCGACGTCTTCCTCCAATTGTCCCTGTTGGACGAACCACTTCCTCCCGATGCCTTGGTGAACACCCAACACGAACCAGTCGACATCAAAGTCATCAACGGGGACACCTACACGGAGAAGTTTGATGCATTTGAAATCGATGGCGAACTAGGTGTCAGCATCCTAGCCGGGCTTGCCGAGGTCGAGGGATCCGGCCAATACCTATTCGACAAACGCGACACGAACCATGCTGTGCAGTCTTCTTTTCTCTACGATGTCACGACTGTAGGAGAAGAGCTTAACCTCACTGCTCATGGTATTAAAGAACGTGTCACGCTCAATGCTTTGGACAGCGGCGTCGCTACTCACGTTGTGACTGGTGTTCGCTGGGGCGCGCGCTACGTGTTCACCGCCAAGCAACAACTTGATCCCTCTGAAGACGGAAGCCAGGTTTCTAGCAACTTAGAGGCTCAGATGTCTTTGCTCAAGACAGCTGGACTGTCACGAGTCGAAGATACGACCCATACTCATCCTGGAAATTCTACCGAAATAACCGTATTCGGAGACAACCTCGCCAACGCTCTCTCGCTGATCGACTTTGCCGATGCCCAGAATTTCATCAAGAACATAGCTGGCGATATCGCCAGAACTGGTGACGGAAAGGGCCAGCCACTGGTCTACACCCTTATGCCACTCTCTCTGCTCGCCGTGTTGCGGATAATGGACATCAAGGCCGACCTTACCTACCGCCAGCTGGGACCTGACTGCGCCCAAAGATGTGTGCAGCTATTTGACGATATCCGAGATGCAATCCAACGACTTGGTGACTATTTCGATCGACTGCAGACTCATCAAGCCTGTGTTCCGCCTGAACACATTGATGCCATTGCGCAACTTCTCACGAGGATCAAAACTCTGGAAGACATACTAGAAACTCACTTCGCTAGCATGGTTAAGGACGTTCGAAGTGACAAGGCGAATGAGCAGCAACTTTGGACCCGACTCACAGAGTTCATTGGAGACGACTCGCCTGAAAACATTCTGTCTACCATGGCATACGAAGAGAAGATGGATTTCCAAGATCTTCTCAAAAATGAGGGTGCTCACCTTGTCGGCTACACGGGGCCGTCGGTATCCGCCTTGTTGCACGGAAATCAACATGACGACGCTTTTTTCTTTTACTTCAACGAACATGTCCGTCATAATTCCGACGTGTGGGAAGAGAATCTTGCAGCATTTCTAGATATACTTGGAGATCAGTCTCATCACAAACTCGCCATCGCTGTTGACCAAGACGCGGTTGACCACGATGCTCACGGCACTTTTCTAGAGAGACCCTACATTTCGCACTTACGCAGAGGGCGAGTCATTACCGAAGATGTTGTAGAGACACGCAAGGTCTTGGCCGCCAACTGTGTGATGCGCGTCGCCGACAACGCGGTGGATCGCTCTATGAACAGCAAACCTCTCGACAGAAGAGCCGTCAAGATTCCCTGTCCCCACCACGGCTGTGACCAGAAGCTGCAATGCAGCTGGATCTGTAGCTCTTGCCAGTCGACAGTCGAATACGGTGTTATGGATGACTTGCTGTACTGCGATTGCGGAGCGAGCCCCTACCACAAGTGGGAGTTTCAGTGCAACGACCCGAAACATGGCTCAGACTGGGAAAGGTATAACCGTTTGGAGCTTCTTCGGAAGCTCAAGGCTCTAGAGCCGTTTGAGGATCTTAACGTCTTGATCTTGGGTGAGACAGGAGTTGGGAAATCGACATGGATCAATGCTTTCATCAACTATCTCTCGTACGAATCAATCGACGACGCCTTGGCCGCCGAGGACCTCAAGTGCGTCATTCCTTGCTCCTTTCAGACACAAACCGCCGTTGATGGCAAATTTGTTGAAACGGAGATCAAGATTGGCTCAAGTCAGTCAGAGAAGGATGGCTCTGGAGGTCAATCAGCCACGCAGTCGACCGAGGTGTATACTGTCAATATCGGCAAGACACGAGTCCGTCTTATCGACACGCCTGGGATTGGAGATACTCGTGGTGTTGATCAGGACAATTCCAACATGAACGACATCTTGACGGTTTTGAGGACTTACAATAACCTTCACGGAGTTCTCATCCTATTGAAGCCAAATGCCGCTCGGTTGACCGTCATGTTTCGGTTCTGCATCAAGCAGCTTTTGACACATCTCCATCGCAACGCCGCCAACAACATTGTCTTCGGATTCACAAACACCCGTGGCTCCAATTACAAGCCTGGAGATACCTTCAAGCCATTGAATGCCCTCCTATCCGAGTACGAAGAAGTCAACATGGGTTTATTCGAGAACAACGTGTACTGCTTCGACTCGGAAAGTTTCCGATACCTTGCCGCCAAAAAGAAGGGCATTGACCTTGGCCACTTGGAAGAGAACCGTCGTAGCTGGGAATACTCGGTTGGAGAGTGCGAGCGGCTCGTTAAGCACTGCCAGGGCATCACTCCTCATCAAGTGCGCAGCACCATCAACCTCAACGAAACTCGAAACACTATTCATCGACTCACGGAGCCAATGACCTTTATTGCTGAGAAGATCAGATTGAGCATCGACGTGAATAATGATGCTATCAAGGAGCTTCGAGACTTTGAACTCACGCGGCAACAACTTCAGCAGCGCCTCTTTGTGCAAAAGGAGACTCTTAGGTCGGAAAAGGTAGACAACCCACAGACAGTCTGCACACACGACAATTGTGTCGAGATCCGCACCGATTTCGAAGGCAGAACAGACACTGAGGCCACGACAATCTACAAGACGGTCTGTCACGATCGCTGCTGGTTGACGAGCGTCGATCGCAACAAAAAAGGTCATCCTGAACTGCAGGGATGCGCGGCGATGGATCCAGCTGGCATGTGCAATGGGTGTGGTCACAGTTGGATGGACCATATGCACATCTACTACAAGTATGTGCCAACGACTTATGAGCACCGAGATGCTGCGACAGATAGAGATCTAACGAAGAACGCCGACAACATTCAACTCAGGGAGGAAGCGATCCGGATGAAGAAGGAAGCCATTGAGGAGTTCAAGCTCGAGCACCGACAAGTCCAGGAAGCGGCCATCCAGTTTGGCTTCTTCCTTAAGAGACACGCCATCACACCCTACAACGACGCTACGATCGAGTACATCGACATGCTCATCGACCAAGAGAGACAGAAGATGAAGGTCGGGGGGTCAAACCAGCGTCATAAGAAACTTGAGAAGGATAAAGCGGAGTATCTTCAAAGGGTAGATGTACTTGAGAAGGCCATGAAGCAGGGCGACGAATCCAAGCTCCTGGACGATACGGGTGTTGCGCAGCTGGTTGAGAGCCTATACGGCCTACCTCATTTCGGAAATGACCTCCGAAACATTGTCAATATCCAGGAGAGGGCGGCTGACTCTACACATCGAGAACGGTCTTGCAATATTGCAGGAGGGGCGCACTTCCGTCGTCAACGAGAGAGAAAGCGGTCTCGAACTGCACAACGACACAATTCAGATCTTGGGGAGGGACCTTCGGCTCCGATGAACACCATTCCGTCCTATGAACCGATCCCAGGATCATTTCCTAGAGAACCTACTGGAGGTACTGTCAGAACCAAGGTTCATGCCCGTTCTGTAGCGCCGCGTGAACCACCTTCGAGGCGGGGACTCTGGGGAGCTTTCACAAGATTCGTTTCGGGTTTTTGAAGGCGAGAGGGAAATTCCGGTTCAAGGCATCCCCCGCTTCCCTTTGGCACCCCTAATACGAGGAGGGCGTTTACGGCGATCTGAATATGACTATCGTCTGCAGTCATTGATATTCAAGCCTGTTGTTTAGAAATGTTCTGGGATCAGAAGTCGAGTGAGTGGTAGAGCCCAGAGGTCATGCTTTCTTTTTTCAATTGTGAATTCCTATATGAGCGATCTGTAGGGAAGGGGTTGTCACAAGTCACATTCAGGGATGGATACGGAGTTGGCGGAGTTTTTGTTACCTAGATAATCCCTAGTGAGACGCATCATGTTGTGTGGACGAGATAAATAAAGGAAAATTTGTTCCTTGGAGTAGGGAGCTCTAGTGTGAGATCACTGTTTGCGAAGAAAAATAGCCCTAATGTTTTACAGCCCGGAGACCATGAATCAACTCGACTTAAACCAAGCATCAGACAATTCCAAAGATGTCGACAGCCGTTTCGCCACAATAGGAAGCTTATAGCTCCCCAAGAACCACTCAACACCAGAAGCCTTCTCCTCTCGAATCATCTCCAACGAAACATCCTGAATCATGTCGGCAAGCTTGGCAGCCGAGAGTCGCTGTTCTGGCTCGGCGGAGAGACAAGTTTCAAGAATTGTCATTAACCGCTTCGGATAGCGGACTTGTCCGTCTTCCCAGACAAGCCGATTGTGGCTCACCCGGATGGCTTCGATGCAAAGCTGGGCCCATGCGAAGATGTCGGATGACGCTGTGTATGTTCCGTCAGAGATCTCGGGGGCTGCATATTCTGATGCTGAGTTTGGATCGAGAGCTTTGCCTTCTCCCAGGTCTGAAATGAGAACGTATGACTCGATGTCGTCGGGCTTTACTTCTGTTTGAACCAGGACATTGCCCTGATGAAGATCTCTATATTCACGTCAATACTGTCGATTCCATGTCAGCATTGACTCCCACCTATGCATGATTCCACGACTGTGGATATCCTTCAATGCCCTCGCAATATCTGCAAAGTAAGTGCATAGATTCCCCCAAACCTCATAGAAATCGTCTTGCATCGGCTCATTTGCCAGAAAGTCGATCATGTTTCCCCCGCTAGCAAAGTCAAACACCAACGCCAGTCGAGTTTGGTAGCCTGAAGCATTTCCAACCTGGGGATTGTACATGTTTCCTGTGTCTGGGTCTACCAAGACTTTGGTTACTCCAAAAAGTCGGACGAACCCTGCGAGATTCCCGTTTCCTGATAGAGCCTGGTATGAGGTGGCGAGCTGTCATCACTGGGTGAGCTAGTGTATCGCGGGCGAGGGTAAGGGGTGTCTCACCTCGGCAAAGAACTTTGCGTCTGACTCAAAATCTTTGTTCAGGCGTGCATGGGACACCTTGATGGCGACCTGGCCTACTTGTTCTTCAACGTGGTCCAGACTCACCTCAACAGGTTTCTTCTTCCAGGATACACAATGAACTCTGCCAAAGCTGCCTTCACCGATGAACCGCGCATCTGAAAGATCAAGCTCGGACGCATTAATGTAAAGAAGAAAGTCGCAGTACGAAGGTTTGAAATGTTCGCCGAGAAGTGCTTCTAGGTGTCTTCGTTGGCTGTCTAGCTCCAGACGGTGTCTCCATTTGAAGTCGAAGTAGACAATCGGTCCCGAGTCTGAGCTTGTCCGCTTCAGTTGTCGCGCTTTGATCCCTGGAAGTGTTTCAACAAGAAGGAATTGGGCTGTGTCTTGCTGTCGTGTGACGGCGACGTCGTTCTAGATCTACTTAGAAGGTAGGCTTCGAGAGGGGGTGGTTTGGCGTGTAGGTACTCACCCAGTCGGTCCAAAACTCTTTCATCTCTTCGGCAAATGGAGTCTTGTTTAAGTCTCGACATCTGACAAGCACACCCCCGTTCAGGAAGTAACCCGGATAGTCATAGTCTTCCTGGATATGACGACAGTAAAGGTCTTCATTCACATACAGCAGATTCGAAGACCTTGAGCGACCAGGCGTAAGCAGAACGTTCAGCTCTCCCTCGGAGAAGAAAGAGGTTGGAAGGCCCAGAGCATCTATCGCGGTTTGGGCTTGTTGAAGACTAACTGGATGTAGATCGTTGCAGTTGATGAATGGGAGAAAGCTGGAGGGGGTTGAGATGGCCATATCATAGACCCGATGCTCATATTCGAGTGCTATCTATTGAGCAGTGTCAGATTTGGGCTTGTTGGACGGCATGAACGGGCATGGCATACCGTTTCGAATGTATCGAGTTGAATGAATTCATATCTGGGTCTCTGTCGTGTGGTCAGTATTGGTCTTGACTCGATTGACTGTTTCTTACCTGGGCTTCCATGTCAAACTTCTTCTTGGGGAATAGAACTGTTGCCTCTTTTCCCTCTCTCTTCAACTCAACGTGGACTGACTCCCAATGTGTTGAAACAGACTGGCAACCGAGAAAATCTTCCGTCGGAAAATTCAACGGTGGATGCTGAGTGCCACTCAAGTGCAAACGGAAGAGTCTCTCAAAGATCCATACGTCCCAGACATCGACTGTTTCCGTCATGAGATCCACAGCCAAGGTTGACTTGGCACTTCTGACAAGTTCGCCAAGCTCCGGATTCCCGTCCACTTCAGGGAACGCTGAGGGGTCGGAATTAAAAACAGCTTGGTGGATGCCAAGCTCTTGATAGAGAGTTTCTGCAAAGGTGGTCGCTAGAAGTGGGTTCAGGAGATCGTCACTCTCAGTGGCCAGCTCATATTGACTCCCTAAACCCTGCTGCAGAGATTTGGACCGAGAATAGAGACCGACAATAGTGCGAAATCCCTTCCACTCTCTCGTCAAGTCTAGGTTGCGGACAAGCAAGAGAGCAACCATCCTCCACAAAGGAAGGTCCTCTGCATGGGGTGCGACGTTGATATGATTTGCGTCAATCTCGCCAAGCTGAGAGATGAAGTCTTGGTTATCCTGAACAAGCTGCTCCGTCCGGTAGTAGCGTCTGTCAGAGGCAACGCGGGTATGTCTGCTTCTGAGCATTTCCTTGACCATGTCAAAGGCTACCGTTTGTTTTCCGCCGTGCATGTTCTGGAGCACGTCTGATTCAAACTCGACGTGGATCTGCCGCAGCACCGCCGACGCCCACGACCACTTGAAGAACATATGAGTCGCCAGTACGTCGAGTGGGACAGAGGGAGTCATGGCACCTGCGCGAACATCGGGAGGGACAAGTTCGAGTATCGAAGTGAGAAGATGGCGTTCAAAGGGGACAAGTCGAAGAACCAGAACGTGTGGAAACCTATCCTTGATGTCTTCGCCGTCTCTTGCCGCTTCGAGAGAGCTGACGAGGCATTTCAAGACTTGGCGAGAGACAGTTGGAGTGCTCACTCGCCAGAGAAAAAAGTCGGTGATGGCCATCTTGAGTGGGCCACGGGTCGGGGATCCCAACAGACACGACTCCACGAGGGACTTTAGAGACTTGTTCGACCCTCGTAACGAGATGTCAAAGTCAGGCTCACGCCCAAGGTCAAGTTGCAGCCTAATTCTGAGCTGAATGTGAACGAGGCTCTGCATCACGTGGTGGCGCATGCAGTGTACCGTATACAGCCTGGGCGTCATCTTGAGCGTTGAGGCCCCTCACGCCAACCAACACATGCCTATGCATCGCCGGGGAACTCAATTGACGTGCGATACAAGACCCCGTACCCTTCATCCCTGCAGAGACTATGGAGGCTCTCGCCATTCTAGGCGCTCAAGCGGCCGTTCTCCAAAATGCAACGGCGCTAATCGAAGCCCTCGGCGCCATCGTCGAAAAGGCCAGAGAAGCAAAGAACTTTAGGCGACAATGTCTTGAACTCAGCAACATGTGCATCAGTTTGTCCATGGCCTTCTTAAATCATGAAGCCGATCTCAAAGACACGCAATCCAGGAACGAGTTCCAGAGCTGTCTCCGCGACGTCCATCTCGCCGTGGCCGAATGCCGAGGCTGGTCCGCTCTTCATGTCGGTTGGGAGGTGTTTGTTCAGCACAAGTTCAAAAGTCTCAAGTCCAGACTGGAAAGTGTGCAACAAGCGTTTGGGACGGAGCTCTTGGTGGGTTGAGACGGTCTTCTAGCCCAGTTGGGGGATACTGATTGAATCCTCATAGATCAAGGTCAAGTCGTCGTCGACTCAGGTGACGCGGCAATTAACCACCATGCAGTCACAGCTCGTCCAACTTGAACTAGTGGCAAACGACCATGACGCCGAAAGGAGCCAGTTTCTAGACCGGATCCGAGGGTTAGAGGCAGATCTCACAAAGTCGCAGCAGCTAATGAGATCCTTGGTGCCTCTCCCGCCAACAGGTCTCGACGTTGTCACACTTCCAGATCCTAGAATAACGATTCTGTCAACTGAAACTGCCGATGGAACGACGGTTCCCATAACTGGCGAGTATCAAGGCCTACGAGTTACCTTTGAAAAGATCGTACACACACACTTTGAGAAGCTTCCCCATGTCGTCCAGATATACCAACAAATGGGAAACGTGGCTCTGGTGCAGCAGTTCTATGCTATAGTTGAATTTGGTGGAAGCAAGTATGCCGTCATGGAGGACATGGCATCTCACCAGTCCATCCAAGAAGCCGTATCAACTGGTCGTCTTGCCACCATTTCTGAACTGCAAGGTTTGCGATTCATACATGAGCTGGCAACAACTGTCTCAACTCTTCATAGAGTTGGCATCTTGATTAAGAGTCTTTCTCATCTGTCTGTGTATATTGTTGAGACAGCCGATGGAAACATCAGGCCTAGGTTCACTGGACTCTCTCAGGCTCGCGCTGTAAGAAGACCCCGCCCCGAAATTTCAGCACGTCAGTTCTAATAATCAATATTATCGCTAGATATGGGAGGTATCCAACAAGGCAGAGCAAGACATTCGGTTCGAAGCGCCGGAAACAGAGAAGATCGGATCGAGATCCAAGATGTCGGATGTTTGGAGGTAATTCCCATGCTGTTGCTGTACATGACGAAGTGTACTAACTGCAATGGGTATTAGTTTGATCACTGTGATACTTTGTTTCCTCACTAGAAGCACGCCCTTCGCTGTAACAACGTCTCGGATAGATTCCTCCCAGGCCATCACCATCCGAGAAAAACTTCGTTCAGGCAACCTACCATTCCAGACTCAAGATGTGCAGGGCCATAATCTGGCTCTACAGGTTCTAAGCTGGCTACAACCCGACCCCTTCAACCGACCACCGGCCTCCTCAGTAGCTCAATCATTGTTTGAGGCCCTTATCAGAAGAGCAACAGAAACCAACCCGCCCACACCTCCCATATCAGACCCTGAGGTCATTGGTCCTGCGGAGCTGTTGCGATTTGCTTCGGATATTCTAAGCAAGGCTAAAGTGAAAAGCTCAAAGTCCAAGGATGGCAAGAGGCATCAACCCCAGACAGGAGAAGATTTGCTCGACCAAACCAAGTTCAATGCTCTGAAATCCGCAGCGGGTGACTCTGATGCTTCACTGTCTTTTGCTATCGGTGTTGCATACATGGCCGGCCTGGTAAACCTTCCTTCGGAGACTTTGGATACATTTGGTGATGCACCTCATGAGGGTGAGTATCTCCTGTCATGGCAAATTGGAGTTTATAAACAAGGCACTAACACGTGCTAAACAGTCATCTACGCAAAGCTTGCTATCCCGTACCTTGATGCCTCAAACACTTTAGGTCATGGTGGTGCTGTGAAAGAACTCCTTCGAGCCCACAAGACCCTCGCGAAATACTACCATGGGCTGCTTGCCGCGGATGACGAGGGCTGAGACTTCAAGGGGATCTAATCATAGCGTAATAGGACCATGTTTGGGTTTTCCATGTCTCATCTCTTGTCCCTATTCACTTGTTTTGACTTTGTCATGCATCAATAGATATCTAACATCTACTTACATCAGACCTGATCTGAAGTTCCTCTTAAACTATGTGGCTTACGCGGTTAATTGTGCTTCTGGCTTAATGTACACCCTCTACGGTCATCGTACCTCTAGAGCTTGGACAGCTTGGATGATCTTGTGTGTCAGTTATGCCGGCTTCAACTGTGATAAAGAACACATTTCCAGCACATCATAGCATCATATCCCAATGCTAACACAGTGGCCCTGGCTTTAAAACGATAGGACCTAACCTGAAGCAGAGCATACCACCGGGTCAAAGCCCCACAGTCGGCACAACGCCATATCATGTCGATCTGCCTAATCTACAGCACTGAAGCAGCAAATTGTCAAAACCTGGTGGGTCTGTAGACCCTTGCTAGCTTCTGATTTAGAGCCCTTGATTCGCTATCTGGCGAAAAGGCAGGCTCCTGATGCCCAAGCACTCGCTTCGCAGCAGCAGCTTTAGAATGGATGCTTCTAGCCAACCAGTGAGTCGCGATAAGGGTCTCTTGACCCACCAGGCTTTTTCAATTTGCTGAAACGGAAAATCTGATGTGGTCCAGGGTATGAGCTGCCAAACGTCACATTCAGGCCTGGATTTAGAGTTGTAGGAGATTTTATTTTTATGTACCTGATCCATGGGAAGAACGAAGGTCTTTATAGACTAGATAAACGAGAAACAAATTTACTACTTATAGTAGATAGCTTTGTTGCGTGGTTATCACCTAGCAAATCAGACAGGATATTTTAAATGCATGGATATTGAGCCCTGACTTTGAGCTACCATCAACAAATGTACGAATGGCTTAGTCGCTACACTTTATGACGAAGACTTCACTCAAGATTCTAAACTAGTATATTTTACGTAATATCAACAAAATTAAAGAATCCTTGAGAGGCTATTATTAGAACAGCGTCGGATATGAACGCCGAGGCCGCTTCAGAATACAGTGCATTTCAAATCCCCGGAACCTTTTCTAGACGGGTGATGAAAACAACTCTATAGGGTATAGTTGGTATCTTGAACGCGTAGCTAGTTACTCTAGGGGTATATATGGTCCAAATTTCAATCTATCTCAACGACAACTCGCGCCAAATCATTCTCCTCCCAAGCAAAATCAGAGTAATGGAAAAGCCAGCCAAAAATGAGCCAACACCACACATCCAGACCGTCTCATTCACAGCATTCGAACTCCAGTGTTGAGTCGCCGCACTCACGATGTCATCAGCGTTCAGCAGGTCAATGCGTTCCCGGGAGAGGATCTTCCAGACATAGTTACGGTATGAAATCGGCCAGCCAGGTAACTCCCAGTACCGCGACTTGAGATTTAGCCGCTTGGCAGTTTGAATCTGACTTCGCACCGTCTTGAGTTGAGAGCTGCTGAAACCGAACATGAGGGTTCCGATGGCTCTCCACAGAGAGACTGAAGCGGTGTAAAACTCGTTTTCTTGGACGTCCAAACAATAAGTGTCGTTCTTCTCGCAATATCCAGGATGGTCAAGAAGATCGAGAGAGGCGTCGAGAAAGACGTCGTGATAGCGGCGCCATCGTTCAGGGTCAGAGCCGATATTCACGTCGCGGCGCTTGACAATGTTTCCAGTGCCCACGACAGTAAGAGGGCCATACTGAAAGGTCTGGTTCGTCGTTGACGAGGGGATCTTCTGGTGTCGGGACAAGTAGTTTCGTTCTCGAAGAGGCTGCAGCTGCTCGAGGACCAATGGCCACGTCGTGACAGGGTCATCCTTGACATCAATGAATAGGATCAGTGTCCGATTCGGGTCGTTTGCGAAAACACCGGCAGGGCGGTCATGGGATCCTTGGAAACCACCAAAAGGCGCAGAATTCATCGAGTCCAGTATTTGCAAAAGGGGGTCGATGTAAAGAGACCTGAGAGTCCTTTTCGGTGTTAAATCCCACCAGTGATGACCAACCAAAAGTTCGTTTCCATCCTTGTTGCGCCAGACATCTGCCTCGACGCTCACACACCCCACTGATAGGGCTGAGAACAAGGGGCGAGGTCGCAAGTAGTCGTTGTGAGAGTGAACCATGGCAGGAGAGACGTGGGGGGATAGTCGCTTAACCCATCGTGTGACGCTCTCTGTCGAATTTTCCGTGTCCTCGAAAGGATCGGCCAGTGAAAGACCTGAAGACTCGTAGGCATGGACAAAGTAGCGCTCGATACCAAACACCACGAGAGAAAAAGTCACGCTACAGAAGATGTCAGGTGCCGGGTAAGTGAGGGGGAACACAAGACTCACCCGACCAAGCCCGTAACTATCACGACTGTCCACCCCAAATTCTTCCACACTTTTCGAACGCCCGAGACTCGGGGTTTTCGCCTCGTCAATTCAGTCTCTGTTTGCCACGGATTGGGGCTCGATGCTCGAAGTGGCTGGTATTCTGTGTCATTCTCGTGGTCTTTGCCACATAACATGTCGGCGACTTTCATGATGACTGTTAGCGTAAACAAAGAAACACAACAACATGAGGTTAAAGAAAGAAACAAAAGCCGCAAAGAAAACAGAAAACGAGAAAAAGCGAAAATTCGAGATATGGCTTCCTTCATGTACGGGCTATCTTTGATCATGTGTACCGTTGGTATCGTTGAACTAGCGTTGGTGGTCGTATTAAAGCCGAGCTACAACGCACGTGGTTCCACTCACACGGTCAGGGTTTGGACCAATCCTGGCTTTCCGCTCAAGCACGAAGGTCTGGAACGGATTAATTGATGGTCGTGGGAGACGCCAGAGAGTTGTGCCAAGTCTGTGAATAATGATTGACCGCTCGTCGATGTTACGTTCCGGTAATTCCCTCGTCTAGAAGGGTGCGCTTCATCTGCCGCGCGTGGCGATCATGCCCATATCTCGTCTTTGTTTAGGCCAGAAGGGCCTAGGGACAGGAGTTAACTATGAGTGAATGCCATTCAGAAAGATAGCCTATCCTCTGTTCGTGCAATGGCGGTCAAATTCAGCCGAGATTGTCGACCTAATGAAAAGTGTGGTGGTGAAGAGGCGCGATGGTTCACCGACAGCTGTTGCGGCTCTGCGGAGGGCCCAGCGATGGCGTGTCATGATTAGATTTTCGATTTATGTGTACAATTGGAGCATTATATTATTAGGCAAATGATGGTCATGAGATCTTTTCTATCTGTTCGAATACTGTCGCCCGATATGATGAGGCGGGCTGGCTTCCCCTCCCAGCTCTTATTCTTGTCCGTCATATGCATCCAACCCCCCCCGGCAATCGACCATCATAAAACACTTGGAGATGCATTCCAAATACTCCAAATTCTCTTCCAGTTTCTTTTAACCGGGGTCGGACAGATATGTGCAGTGGAACCACCTTCTGGGAGTTGCTAGCTCCGTCGTTGCGAGTTATTGGGCTCAGGCTCATGCGGCCGTGGAAAAGGATCATCTTGTTGTCCTCTGTGGCTGGACTGTGAGCTGTACGCTTGGTAATGAATGTAGCCTGAATTAGACGGGATCGGGAACCGCTGGTTCCGAGGGTGTTCGCCAAATTGATTCTGATCTGAGTGTCTCGAACTCGTAGCGCCGGGAGGGGAACCAATGGGAGGACAAGAGTAGACAGCAACTTGAGGAAGACAGTAGGAGCCCCCAGCAGCTGTATAACCAGGAGCACCGGTTCCTGGGTACCTCGGGTCAGGCGGGCCCTGGTACAAACCTTCGGTCTGGCCGTGTGAGTAACGCGACTGATACGTCTCAGAATGGCGGTATTGGACTACAGGCGAGTCAGACATCCCTATTTTTTGAGCATGGCAGATTTACCTCTACTAGCTTGACGACTCGTTTGCGCACGCCGTTCTGAGTCCCAGCGAGCCGAATATGCCTTCAAATCTTCAATCATGGCCTAACAACTCGATCAGCTCATCCATTTCAGCCTTAAATAGAAGGTATATCGTACGGTAGTTAGATTTCGATAGGACGTGATATAGTATCCCTGTGTAACTTGACCAGTTTGCGGGTTCTGTAGAATCGAGTTAATGTGAAGTTCCACTGCCTCGGGCCTGAAGACTCGCGGGGATTAAAGGCGTCCTGCCATTGGTTGCATTGCTTCGATCACCTCGATCAAAACTCACCTCGTACTGACCCGGCCGCACGACAGCGTTTTTCCCCAGGTGGTGACAGATATCAGTCGTAATAACCTCTTGATCAATATCATCGCAGGGCACAAAATATTCGTTCTGCCTGCCATAACTAGGAACCTCAGGATGATCTGAGATCTCTAGAGCTGATGAGGTCGAAGGTGGCTCTTCTATTGGTGCGTGCTGGTTCTGATCTGGCTCGAAGCTGTCAGACCTCACTGTGTTGGCATTGGGATATGGTGCTATGATGTGTTAGAAATGTGTTCTTTATCATAGTTGAAGCCGGGATAACCGACATAGAAGATCGTTATCAGATCCCGCCTCAATGGACTCGAAATCTGATAAATCATCGTCGTAAAGATCAAATTCGTCGTCTGATTCTAGATCAGGTAAAGCAAAAAGAGCCAGCTGTTCCTGGTGTCGGCCGACATGGCTCTGATATTGTTGAGCTGAGTTTAGGTTCACACCACAAATAGGACAAGAGATCCCAGACCGAATATCCAAGGGCTGCTGGCTGAGACTTATCATAGCAGCTAGTTCCTGTAGTGTGCCTGCTCCTGCGTGACTCTGGGACACATGTTCCATGCACTCAGAATTCGAAGTAAAGATCAACTGGCAGGAAAATGGGCATGGATATACCTTCCAGTGATTTTGCTTCACATGGTCCATCCATTGGCGTCGCCGGGAAAATTCCTTGTCTGGTCTCATGCAGTCATTTTCCAGGCACACGTATGGACGGAGATCCCTATAAACATGTCTCCTTGTAACTTGCTTAGCTTAGAACGGCCGAAAGGCAATGTATTGACTTACTTCCAAGATGACTCATCTGCCACTGCGATCATCATGTAGCAGAAGGGACACTCAAATGGACCCTCGGAGGCTTCTGTCGGCAGTGGCGGGACACAGCGTTGCTCGACATCTCCCGCAGATGATGCATACGACGTCTGAGAGATTTCGGAATCGGAACAGTTGTCTTCAGGGACTGGCAACCCGGAGATTTGACTCGCGCCAAGTTTCCCCTCCAGTAGTGATGATACAGCCGTCTCTCCATCTCCGATGCGATTATCCTCTCTGTACTTGAAAAACTGACGCCTTCGAGTGATGGCCTTGCCTAGCCTCTCTGCCAGCCCTGAGTCAATGGATCCAAACTTGGAACAGACATGTTGTATATCAAATTGCTCATAGTGGGATGTGTCAGCCGAATCTGATATGACGAAGCGATCATGGGGTGCGGGATCTCGAATGGCCACACTCAAACGGAGAAGACAGTTGACGGTGTCGATCACATCAATGGAAATTTGCTCCAGTTCTGTGTCGGGGGAGTCACTGTCTTCGGCATCTTCACCCAATACAACATCCTCGTCACCACTGAGTTGATCCCATGATGTCTCTTCTCCAGTAACGATGGCGATGGCGTCTTCGAGGAGCCCAGAAAGATCACGAAGGAGATTCGCGACTTGGTTTCTGATATTCGAAGAGTCTCGGAGCCGGTGGTCAAGCGAACCGGTTCCCGTGCGATGTGCTGCGATATTTCCAGACCAGACTTTAAACCTGGTCTGCTCATCTCTAACCCCTCGGTTAAAGTATGCCGGCGGATCGTCCGTGCTTGCTTTGGAGGCGTCAACAGCCTTACTGAACAGCTGAAGACAACGTCTGGCATGACTCTCGACGGTTTCTTCCATGATGAGCTGCTGGGGGACGAAGAAAGCGATATGCAGATAGTTCGGTTCGCAATTAAGCCCTGAGCGGCTATAAAGACGCAGTCAGGTGTCTTCTCTACCAAAAGAGGTCATCTGCTGACGTGTTGAGCCGAAAGTGCAGATTTCCCCGCTCGAGCTGAGGCCTGACACGCGCAGACAGCCTCACTTTGGGGATGCCACCTCATACCTTCCTTCTCCTTCACAAACCCAAGGCCATCTTGGACACGCTTCTTGTCATGTCTGGGTTCGAAATTGCGGGCATCGTTCTCGGTTCAATACCACTTGTTATCGCCACACTTGAAAAATACGGCACAGGCCTCTCGACCCTGCAGCGATGGCGGAAATACCGGCGTGAGCTGCAGAGCCTGATCCGGAACCTGGAGACCGAGAGAATCAAGTTGCAGAACGTGTGCGAGAAGCTCCTCATCGGCCTTGTTCAACCCTCTAGGATCGAGGCTCTGATCAATAATCCAATGGGAGACCTTTGGAGGGAAGAAGAAACTCTCCGCAAGGTTCAATTCCGACTTGGGAGAGGCTTCAAGAGTTTTGAGGCTACAATCAACCATCTCAAGACAACGATTGACAGGATGGCCGAACGCATAGATTACCAAAATAATGGCATGGCTTCAGGATTCAAGCGAGCCGTGTTTACGCTCAGCCGTTCACAATATGCCGATCTCGTCTCGGACATCAAAGACAGCATCTCCAACCTTGAGAACCTCACAGACAGAAACATGGAGCTCGAGCCTGCCAGAAGAGGAAGGTATCGTGGCAAGCTTTTTGTCCTCCTTCAGACCATATCGGAGAGCCTGTATCGTGCTCTAAGTCCAAGCCTTAACTGTGCCTGTGGACACAACATTGGTCTTGGACTTGAAAGCCGGGCTACTGAGGTTTTCCTACCGGGTGATGAAGAGAAGATGATCAACTCCACCTCTTTCAAAATAGCCTTTTCATACATGGAGGACCCCGACGACGCAACAATTTGGGAGGAAATCTCGGTCAAACCCAATGTGGCAGTTGCGAGAGCAACCTTCTCGGCCAAGCCGCCGACCTCCTCTACTCCCTCCAACCTTGGCCAAGGCAATAACAATGTCCGACTTGCTAGCTCCTCGAGAGGGTCCTCATCGACAACGGTCCTCGTTCAAACGCAGAGCAGCTTGGCAGCCATGAGCCTGAACATGTCCACGCCGTGTGCAGCGCCAGGTGTAGGGCTTCCAGTTATGGGCCATCTCAGCCTCTGCCAGAGGATCAAAGTTGGCGGGAAGCAGGCAAACATGGCCTCGTATGGAACAATTCTGGACACCTCAGCGCTTGGAACGAAGGAGTATTCTCTTTCTCCCATTCGATTTTCAGACTACTCGGATGTGCCCTGTCACTCAGTCATTTCATTGAGGGACATTCTGGAGCAAAAGGACAACTCGATTCACTTGCCTTATCGAGACCGTTTACACCTCGCCGTGGTGGCATCATCGAGCCTTCTACAGCTCCATGGAAATCCATGGTTGCCAAATGCCCTCACCAGTAGTGATATCTTCTTCCTCAAAAAGCGAAACTACCCCATCTACTCCAGGCCTTTTCTTCTAAGAAAGAGCAGTGCAAGCGCTGGGAAGGGAAAAGAGACTTCACCGCCATTCTGTAATCCAGCTTTGTGGTCTTTGGGGGTGCTTTTGATTGAGATCATTCGGGGAAGAACTCTGGCGTCATTCAGGACCCAAGAGGAATCTGGCCCTCTCATCGACTATGCCACCGCACACAAGCTTTTAGACGAGATTCGGATGGCTAGCTCCAACTATGGAACCGCCGTGACGCGTTGTTTGGGAGGAGAGCTCCACAGCGATAATTACTGTTCACGGAGCGAGGACTTTTGCCAAGAGGTATACTCAGGTGTGGTTGCTCTACTAGAGAAGGACTTGGAGAACTCGTAGGTGTTCTTTAGGCTACCGAACAGAGATTTGATAGAGTCTTGGAGTATTTGTTTATTGTTTCTGAGTACCCATCACGGCCCTTTGGACCGAGTTTCATGCAACAACAAACACAATCAACACGCAAAGAAGAAATCTAATCAAGAATGCATAGTAGCCTGCATATAATTAGGCTGTAAATAAAGTTTACCGACTTCTCAGTGTCATAAAATTCGCACGTTTTAGTTTGGGAGATGCATATCAATGAACGGCTAGCCAATCAAGGCTAAGATCGTGAAAACAAACCAGGCAGCCAGCTAGGCATCCATCAGCAGACCCGCAATAACTCATTGCTCCCAGGATTCTTTTAATAAGCATACTTCTTGTTTTTCTTCTATATAATATCCCCCATCGTATCGTTTTTGCATTGTTGACAGTGTCATTCTATTCTCATCAGTAACCAATCTTCACCATGAGCGACAACCTCCAACTCCCAGAGTGGTTCCTCAACCACAACGTCACCTTGAAAGACAACCTCGACAAGCTGCATCCCAAAATCGAGGTTGTCGACGCCGAAGAAGCGAAAGCTATCAAGGCTAGAAATGAAGCTGGCAACTACAAAGCCGAAGGACAACCCCCAGGCCCTACGAAAAGCCAGATATCCTCTGAGACCTTCTCCATGTTCCGCGACATCCTGGCATCCGCTTTGGCGCGAGACTCCGAAGGTCGACTAGACTCAAAACAGTCCTTTGTCATCTTCGAGACTCGAGAAATAGCCGTCTCTATTGACTTTCTCGACGAACTCGTCAAGGCCCTGGCAAAAGAGCTCGGCACATCCCTGATATCATATGGTTTCGAAGATCTTGAAGATTTGGGGCTTGAGTTTGATCTCCAAACTCCCACTGATCCTTCGGAAAGCAAGCCTGATAAGAAAAGGGACAAGAAAAAGGATTCGGATCATTTTAGCCTGGCTAAGCACTGGTTCTCGTCATCTTCTGAGACTGACACCGACGTCAAGAAAGAAGCCTGGGAAAAAACGCAAAGGAGCTACTCGACGATCCTTGACGCTATTCTAAACAAGCAGGCTATGGACACCACGAAAGACGGAGAATCAACCGAAGCACCACGAAATGATCAACCTGAATCAACTGGCCCAGTCTTAATCCACGTCCGCGAAGCGTCGACCATGTTGAGCCAGCAATATGGGCATCGCTTTCTGGGCCGCCTATGTGATGCCATCCAACAACGACGAGAAAAAGGCCAGACCATCGCTGTTGTCATGACCGTCCCAGAGCCTAACCGGGTCGACTGCTCTTGCGACCAGTGTATGAACGGGGATAGACTCCAGTGGAAGCTTGTTTATAATCACACTTGCGCGACCCCATCTTCCCTTCACGAGATAAGCCCGCTCAACATCGACAGGGAAGATCGCTGCCGGCACCCCGATTACATGGCCTCGGTAAACGTCCGAAGACTGAAGCGGATCTTGAGGCAGAGTATGTCTCATGTGTTTGATCCTGAACTTCTTCATCCACACGCGGACTGGAAGCAGCTGGTATGCAAAGAACCTGGGAAATGCTTTGGCAGTGGGCAATGGAGCTGGGAGAATATTTATCAAGCCTTCCTACAGCTGAAAGGTCGCTCCTATGAGAAAGAGAAATTGGATGCGGCCGATATCCTGCTCGTGCTGTGGAGATTGGGTCTTCACAAGCATGAGAAGCCAGCCAAGAAGATCGAACCAGTGCCTCGGGATGAGGAAGGCGTTGGAGGGGTGATTGACGAAGAGGATTCAGTCGAGGCTCAAAGACAGGCCTGGAAGGACAAGTTGGCATCCCTTCGGCAAGAGTGTAACTCGGCCGAGCAGAATCTGGTGGATTGCGTCATAAACCCGGGTAAGCTAAAAGCCAAGGCAAAATTCTTCAGCCTAGTACGTTTCATATCTGACCTTGGTGGCTTCAAGACGAGATCCATTCGAGTTATTCACAAGTCATCATCGATACTGAGCTCAAAGAAACCGTCTTGCATCTAGTATCCTCAGCATATCTTGCGCCCTCGACGTCTTCCACGTCGTTGCTCAGCCAGGCTCGTATCAAGGGGATACTCCTCTACGGGCCCCCTGGAACTGGAAAAACGCACCTTACACGATCAATTGCGAAAGAATCTGGGGCTTCTATGCTTTGTGTTGATGGCGCCAGTTTACTATCCAAGTATGTTGGCGAGGTTGAAAAGAACATCAAGGCAGCATTCACCTTGGCGGAAAAGCTGTATCCTTGCATCCTCTTCATTGATGAAGTGGACTCTTTGTTTTATGATCGCTGCATGGCCAGGAGAACTTGGGAGAGGAGTACAGTAACGCAATTTCTTACACAGATGGACGGATTGGCGCAGAATGATAGGGCCCCGTGCGTTATTGTCGCTACCAACCGTCCTGATTCCCTCGACAACGCATTCCTACGTCGACTGCCACAGAAAGTTCCAATCGGTCTCCCTGACACGAAATCACGCTCGGAAATACTAGGTGTACTGCTCGAAGGCGAAGAGTTGGAACCCTTGGTTAACATTGACAGCTTGGCTCGGGAAACAGAGGGCTACTCCGGGTCTGACCTGCGCAGTCTTTGTGCAGAGGCGGCACTCATTTGGGCCATTGAGAACAGTAAGAAATGCCGTGAGAATGGTTCATCTGATGGGTCGGACAAGATGCGTCTTGGTGTCGCGCACTTTGCCAAGGCCCTTCAGAGGATCCGGCCAAGTGTTTCGAAAAAGAGTTTGTTGGAGCTTGAGTCCTTTACCAAGAGATTCAACCCGCATGAAGTTAGAGGATGATATATCTGCTCATTCGCGCATCTCGCATCTGATAGTATAGCATAGGAAAACTGATTACATTGACCTTAGATGCCCCATATACCAGTGTCTCCGCAGTCCTTAACGTCCCTTAATATGATTACAAAAGTCTCCTATCCTTCTTACTGCTCTCTGGGGCCTATGAGCTGACGAAGGTGCTGAAAGCTTTCCCCTGGGGCCGTGATAACGGGAAGAGGAGCGACCAGAGCGAAACCAACAAACTTGATGATGAATCTGGTCCACTTGATCATCTGCTCAGGGTCCGTGATCCCCTCATGCTGGCGGAACTCGATGGTGTCGTGCTTCTGGAGAGATGTAAAGTTCACCTAGCAACATGTCAGTCCGCAGGGTTTTAAGTTTAGTAAAGATTGCCTTCATCTTACCTTGAAGAATCGGGAGTCATTGTACCCATCATAGGTGGATTCGTCCTCACAGTAGTTGACGACTTGGCAGACCTCGAGAATGGTGTTGGCGCTAAAGATCCGCTCATAGACTTGCGAGATGCTGAGGACACCCAGCAAAGCATTGTTCCGGTTTGACATGATGTAGTCATTGCCAAAGGAACGATGACCTGGGTGAAACTCATCGATTGCACCTGAAGCTATTAGCCTGGGACCAAAACAAAGAGAACCCATTAAGTGCGTCTTTGTGCTTTCTTACCTTCGAAACGACAGTACAACATGGCAATCTTTTTCACATCAAGTAGACTGTATTTGAGGGAACCCACATCACGCCCAACGTGAACATGCAAGCCGGTGCTTCGGTTCGCCTTCCATCTGACGACGCGGTTGATTGCACTGATCCCAGCTCGGAGTTGGGTCATCCAGGCATTGCTTTCAATGCCACGAAAGACTGGAGAAATGAGTTCGAAACCAAATCGTCTTCGAAACTTGCTGTCCTCAGCTTCAGATCCAGACGTGGCCTCGCTCACAGTAACATCCATGGTGACATTCCAGATGCTGTAGTCAGGCCCAGAACCGCGAGTGGTTGAAGGTAGGTAGACACGGGAGTCAAGACCCGCATCATCGAGGGCGTCGGAGATGAGGCTCAACTGAAGTTCGGTTCGAGTGGGAAAGGGAGCCGAGGAGCCTACTCTGTTCATAGCAACTCCTTCAATCTCGATACCGATAGACAACGCCATGTTGGCTTGCTGGTGAGGCTTTGCGATGTCGAGTCTGGTGATGTTGCCGCTTCGGAAGTTACAAGTTCACCAGAGTAAAACTTGAGAAGAGCATGCTTGGAGAAGTCCAATCATTCTGCTACGCAACGCCTCATGATTGAATCGCGTTGGTAGCTCTATTGGGTTAATTCAGCTATTCACATCGTTTGTTTTATTATAACTACTTGTCTATTTCGCTGATAAAAGTGCCATTAGTATGAATTATCTATAATTATCAGAAATAAACGAAAAGTTCCCGTATGCGGTAATTCATTTCCCGTTTTAAAATACAAAGTTCCTCATTAAGAGATGATACGAACGGATATACACTTGGCTGTTTGCTCATTGATATTGATGCATTGGTCTCAATGAGGAAATTTGAAACTGCCGGGTAAGTGCCAACACCTTAAACTAGTGGCCCAAGCGCCCGCTCACTGCACGTGCTTGAATAAGGCCAAAAGGGGACAAACCTTATTGTGCCTATTATTTGCACTTTTTGTTGAGTAACCAACCTGCAGCACAAAACGTCATGCAGCTTTAAAGTTCACGAGCAGAAGCAGCAGACAACCTTTTTCCTGCTTGGGAATCGCATAAAGTCGCGAAGCCTCCCTCAAGATCAATCATTCAAGCTTTTCCCTTGCATCTCCAACTTTATCCACACCACATCGCCGCCACCACGAGTTTCATCAATCACCATCACCATCTCGCCAACAACTGAGTCAATCAGCCGAATCTCTCGCCTACCGTTCTTTTAGGTCCCTATGGCAGACCTCGACATGAGAAATGGCTAAACAGTCATCAACACCGCGACCTCTATTTGTTTACGGCACATTGCGAGCCTTGCCGCTGCTATCATGGGCTTTAACCGGCGATGCCTCCAACACCGAAGCTGTGCTTCCGCTCCTTCATCCAGCTAAGGTATACGGCTACGCACGCTTCGCTCTTCGTAACCGCGACTACCCAGCTGTTGTGCAGCACGAAGATGCATCCTCCGTTGTCGACGGATATCTACTTTTACTGAAAACAACATCTCAGCGCAAGAAGCTAGACGACTTTGAAGGCGAGGCATATAAAGTTACACCGGTCAGCGTTGAGCTCGCAGATGGGACCACTATCGATGCGGACATGTATGTTTGGGATGGGGATATAGGCGCTGTCTCTACCGAGCCGTGGGAACTCGACACCTTTATCAAGGAAAGACTGGAAGATTGGATCGACCTTTTTGAGGGGATGGAGCTTGTTGGCGAAGATTCCGAGACTGAGCAAAGCTAGCTTTAGAATGCACACGGCACTCATTCTATCGACCCTGCCACTACATTAAAAGCCCACGTGCTTTTTGTAATTGTGCTAGGCCGACTTTACTGGGCATTTCTTTCCTGTACATATACGCCTAGGTAGGCAAAACTCATAATATCTCGGTCTACCTACTCACCACTCGGAGGATCCAATACGGCAGAAAGCGGTTGCGGCACACCAAACTCTGGTGTTTGGCCAGGCTTGAAAGTCACCAGCTGAGCAAGGGCATATCTATCCCCACCGCAGGATCCTCGCGAGTTGCTAGTTGCGTGGAAGGCATTCTGTAGAACCGTTAGCTAGATCATTAAATATTCGGGTGTTTGAGAACCAACCCAGATCTGGCTTCCATCGGGAGACGTAAAGAAGCAGTTGTGTCCAGTTCCATAGTTTCCGTTGGCTTGAGAGAACACAGGGCCAATCTTGTCCCATGACGAAGCCTCCAATGGATCTCCGCCGTTGTAATGCAAGAGTCCAAGGGCATAGTTGGGTGTTCCACAGTAAGATCCAGAGTAAGAAAGCCAGATCTCTCCATCGTGGTAAAGAGGCTGTTTTGTCAGCACACATTTTTCTCATCATCATGAACAAGAATAACTCACATGAGGAGCTTCATTGACAGCAGTGATCGAATTGGGATTCGAGTTGGTCGTGTTCATCTCCCAAGGCTGATCAGGAACAGAAATGACATTCCAACCATCAACAGTCCAATTCTCAGTATCAAGACGAGTAATAGCAATAGATTGCAAAAGATCCTTGTTAATAATACTCAACACATGGAAACGCCCCTTGCCAGGGATCTCCAAGTAAGTTCCATCAATGCTAAAAGCAAAGTTGCCATCTGCCTGTCCCTGTTTGCCCTTAGGAGGAACAAGATCCGCCAGGTGCTCGTACTCGCAGTCTGATGGACCTGCAGCATCGCAGCCTTTGAGAACTCGAGTTTGGCAGCTGTCGCAACATGGCAGTGATGCATCACAGCTGGAGTAGAACATGTACCAGATGTCATCGATTTTGTGAATCTCTGGTGCCCACATGTTTGCGCTGCGGGTTCTGTTGGTATCGGTCCATATCGTCTTTGTTTCTCCGTTGATGAGATCTCCAAGCTTGGCTGCTTTTGTGATATCAATGCGGCTATACGTCGTGTATGTTCTAGCAATTATTAATATTTTAAGCCTCGCAAACCTTTGCTTTTTGATGCGCCCTATCGCCAGAGAAGAATAACACGTACAGGTGATAGTATCCATCCGCATATACCACAGATGGATCGGGTCCAGGCCTTCGAATAGGATTCTGGAAGGCTTGAACTCCAGCCGTGTAAACGGAGCACCAAAGTGCAAGATTGGTAATGAACTTCATCTTTAGAAGCTTGGGGATGCTAAAGAGTCCCTGGCCTATCTAGTCATAGTAATTGCGGAGGTGGCTTACGGATATATAGCCAACAACAGGTTTTCAACCAACTCCTTCCTTTCGCCCACATTGGCGGGGTTAACAATCTGACCATGTCAACTTCGGCTCCTGTTTCCCCGAGTGGTGCGGGTGAAGCTATTCACCATTCGAGTAACTATTCCGCTCTATATCCCTCTAACCTTGTTGATATCGACTGACGCCGATCCCTATAAACCCCTCTATCCGACCACTCACAGCCAAGCTCCAAAAGTTTCCATAACCTATTCCCAAAACTGATTGGAGCGCTTGTTTTCAACTCCATTCTCCGCATCACGCGGGGCCCCGCACTACTACAGAAGGTTTACCAGGATATCACCTGTTTTGCCGGGGAGGTTTTCCAGAAGGAGAGGGGGTTGCAGCTCAATGCGGAAATGCGGAACTGGGGAGTCAACGTCATTTTATTTACCGCACCATTGGCGTGTTGGCGCTAGAGGGATAAGCTCCGCGGTTGCGTCGGTAGAAGGTAGATGCGGAGGCATCACGAGGTTTCTCGTGTTATTAACCTGCCGAGGTCAGACAATAACATCTCCGTTTACTATAAGTAGTACAACTGAGCATAGACATCAACAATTCAGGACACACAACATCATCGTTGAGTCCCTCTTTCAAGATGCTCGTCAAGTCCCTGTTCTTGGGAGGCCTTCTCAGCCTCCCTGCTGTTTTTGCTGCCCCGGCCGCTGCCCCCAACTCCCTTGACAACGCGCCGCCTACTCTTGTGAAGCGCACGCTTCCGACCTCAACCTTTTCCAACAATGTCATCTTTTCACCTCCTTCCAATGCTGGCTGGACAGACCCCCGTGTTCTCTATGCCCGCGCCATCGAGCTCTCAGACGGCTCGCTTCTGTCAACATGGGAGAACTACTCCCCTGAGCCGCCTCTGGTCTACTTTCCCATCTTCAAGTCTACTGATGGAGGTGTCAGTTGGACTGAGATTGGAAAGATTGAGGACCAGGTTAACGGTTGGGGCTTGAGATACCAGCCTGACCTGTACGAGCTGCCTCGAGCCATTGGAAACTTTCCCAAGGGTACAATTATTGGCTCTGGCAACAGTATCCCTACGGATCTTAGCAAGACCAAGATTGATGTCTATGTTAGCACTGATGGTGGCAAGACGTGGAAGTTTGTGAGCTCTATCGCTGAGGGAGGCGAGGCTCGACCTAACAATGGACTCACCCCCGTGTGGGAGCCTTACATGATGTATGTGTCCTTCCCATCGTATCTCATGTTCATTTTCTAACAAGTTTTCAGGGTGTACGAGGATCAGCTCGTCTGTTATTACTCCGACCAGCGAGACCCCAAGTATGGCCAGAAGCTCGTCCACCAGACCACCAAGGACCTCCTCTCGTGGTCCGAGCTTGTCAACGATGTTGTCGACGACAACAACTATTCTGCCCGACCTGGAATGCCCCAGCTCGCTCTCCTGCCCAACGGCCAGTACATCTACGTTTACGAAGTCTGCGGTACCGATGGCTGCCGTGTGCACTACCGCCTGTCATCTGATCCCCTCAACATCCTCAGTGCACCAGGTCACTCCCTTGTTTCCGACAAGGGAACCCGTCCTGTTAGCTCGCCATCCGTCGTCTGGAGCAAGGTGGGCGGAGCCAACGGCAGCATCATTGTCAGCGCTGGAAGCCAGTCTGCTATTTTCGTGAACAAGAACCTCGGCGCTGATGGATCATGGGTCGAGTACGCTACGCCTCAGCCTAATGCGTACACGAGGAGCTTGATGACCTTTAAGGAAGATGATAACTACTTGTTGATTATTGGAGGAGGAAGACTCCCTCCTAGCAGCACTAACCAGGTCAGCCTTAGTGTTGTCAAGTTGACTGATCTTGGAGTTTAGATAGTTGAGTCATGATTGGACAGGCCCGGTGTAGGCGCCAGGACAAAACATTCAATGCAAGGATCTTGAATATTAACTTTCGTTGAACTCTTGCACGTGACGTATCTAGCCTCTCTCTAGCTATGCGTAACCTCGGATCGTCGAGTTGGTGTCTTGCTTGCATTACCCCATAACATGTCGACGAAATCGATCTTCTGGCCCAGTTATCCCGGCTTCAACCATAACAAAGAACACATTTTAATTTTAACCACGATGGACATGACCAGAAGGGCACTAGAAATAATTGATCCCCAAGGTAGAACTCCGACATTAAAAAGCCCTCCTGGGAGCCTTATGCACCGAGCTAAAAATAGAACCAGCGGCTGGAGGCATCTAGGCAGAATCAGGCTGTCGTCCAATCTTTTAGGTGGCCTAATGGCCTATCATTTTATATCACACTGGCTCTGTTGCTGTGGCTGTGGCCATCTGCAAGATGAAAACCCCGCACGGTCTGTCTCTTTCAACCCGACTCAAATATTACCTTCTTCCCAAATCAACCGCATTTATGTTGAAGATTCCCACTTGACTTGGAGCTGCCCTTTCTCAAGCTTGGCGGCGACCGTATCTACAATGGAAGTAGTTGGCGTGGTTGCGGCCATTCCCGGCCTCATCGAAATCGTTCAAGGCCTGACCACGGCGGTTCGAGGGCTGGCCAAGGGAAAGGCTGCCACGAAAGCAACAGAAAACTTGCTTCTGGAGCTGAAAGACCTCGAAGAAACCCTCAAGGACCTCCAAAGGAGATGGCGACAGAATCCCCTCGGCCAGTCTCAGTTGCAAAGGCTCTCCCCTGCTCTAGCCCAGTTACGGGCTGAGCTCTCCTCCATCAAGGACAAGCTGCAATCTTCGAAGATAACCAAGGACCCCGTAAGGTTCTTTCAAAAGGCAATTTTCTTGACAACCAGCCTCGAGAAGACCCTCAAGGAGTCGCTTACCCGCCTCACACAGGCTAAAACGTCTCTGACGTTGATTCTTGCCCATCATCATGACAGACAAGCTAGAGGTGAGTACCCAAGTCATTAAATTATCTCATGGAAGATTTACCACAGTTCTAATTCCGTCTAGAGCTACTGGAAGTCTCATATTCTGATTTGAGGCTGAAACTGCGCGCCCTTCTCAGACCATCCAACCACAGCTTTATACCCAGAAAGGTTGACCAAACCTGTGAATGGGTCTGGTCTCACGCTGTATTTATCCCTTGGGTTAGCAAATCACCCTACCTTGCAACGAATCACCTTGACCGCATTCTGTGCCTTTACGGTATCAAAGGATGCGGTAAATCTGTCTTGGTCAAGTCCATTGCCGAAAGGTTGAAGGACAGAGGAGAAATTGCCTTGCACTTCTCCTTTTGGGCTGGCAGCGAAACCCAGCGGAAGCTACTGGATCTCTTACGCACGATTCTGTGGCAGCTTTTGAGTCACCTTCCAGACGTCCAGGTTCAGCAACTGTCAACGCCATTGGTTACAGAACCCAGTCTCAATGAGCACAATGTTCTGGATGTTATTCACAAAGCATTGCGTCTTATCCAGTCTGACATCTACTGCATCATCGACGGTATCGACGAATCCACCGATAATTGGACCAGTCGAAGGGACAGGTGCTTGCAAGCCGTCTTCGCTCTTGTGGAACAACACCCGAAGATTCATCTCCTAGTATCTGGACGTGAACCTACTATGCGCACACTCCTGAAAGAATCCCCTCCAACCATTGAAGTCACGGAAAGCTTGGTACAGCACGATATGCGAAGATTCATCTCAGTCGAGTTGCAGGATGCCCTCACTATACAGAATGCCGAGGTTGAGGAACTTGTTCGGACGACGCTCGAAGCCAAATCACAAATCATGTTTCTCTGGGCGACCTTGGTATTTAAGGAGCTGCGGAGATGCTACAGTATTCCGGAAATCAAGAAGACCCTGAGTCAGATGCCTCGTGACCTCGACCGCGAGTACTGCCGCCTATTCCAACACTTGATGGACCGAACCGGGGGCACTTTGACAAAGCCCTCAGTCTCGATGAAGCGTGCTCACCGCATTTTATCTACCATCCTCGCATGCGCTGAGCCTCTCACGGCTCAGGAACTTTGCTATGCGTACGCTGCACAGGAGAATATGAGCGGGAACATCGAGGATGACTTGATAGCTGTGGAGGGCATCACTGAGTGTTGTGGTGATTTTCTCCGTGTCACAGAAGGCCGCTATCATCTTGTCCACACTTCCGCAGCAGATTTCTTGACCCGTTCGGCTGAAGAATGGCAAGATGAAGACTCAGACATTGAATACTTTCGAGTTGATTCTGGGGACGCTCAGCAATCTATGTGCACTGCTTGCTTTGGGTACATGGAGACACTGGACTGGGGATATCCGCTTACAGACAATGGAGCCCGAGAACTGCCTTCTAAATACCCTTTCTTCCTCTACTCGACAAAATTCCTCCCTTATCATCTCGCGAAGGCTCTGGATCTCGGACGTGGAAGCTGGGCAAATCCCTATGTCGCTCAGTTTGCAGGAACAAGACATGCATGCCTCCTTGTCGAGTATGGAACTTTCATTGTTCAGAATGGGCTGCAGGATGGCGAGATAGGCGAGCTTTTGTACTGGTTCGAGCTGCTGGACGCCGACATCGATTTACCAACTTCGCCATTCATTCATGCATACCAAAGCGAGTTAGAGCATCGGAGGCGCCAATTCGGCTTTGCCGACAGCCGTTACGAGTCATGGAGAGCGTTATCCCTACTCTTCCCGGTGGATCTCCTCCAGAAGAGAGATCTCCAACCTCTGGCAGGCTTGAGCAGGTCTGGCAAGCTCGTATCAGGGATACGAGAGACACCTTTCCGTGCCTTGCCTGACTATCTAGCCCAGCCACCGAATCTCGGTATTCAAAAAGTCTCCCAGAAGGTCCAAGCCGTTTCTATCGCTCTGGGAGGCTTCAGGGAAAGGGCTACAGACCTCATGGCTCTTTCAATGGATTCGCTTCCAGTCCCTATGATCTTCCTCGGTCAGGCACTTGCAGCTAGTCGGGACGATTGGCCTATGGCCCAGAGATTAGCAACAGTTTCTTTGAGAAAATCGAGGGGCAAAAGAAATCTCTTTGAAGCCGCGAGTCTCCTCGACATTGCAGTTGCGATGTACCTTCAGGACGGCAAGAACTGGGGTGACGTTGAGGACATTCTATGGCAAGCACTCGGCATACTCGATCAGCATCCCCCACAGCCTCAGATCCAGTTCTACAAATTGCGGGCGCTTGTCTTCTTAAAACATTCATTGATAGATGAAGGCAAGGAAGTTGCCAAGGAGACGGCATGTCGTCTCAGGGATTTTATTGGCAAGGAGCGCAAGAAAACTGGCAATCGCATGTGGGAGTACTTTCTCTGTAACACAGCGAACGGAATGCAGTTGAGGATCAATTGCCTAAGCCAGATTGCATGGCATTACCTTGACAGGGGAAACTACGCCGAGGCGGCGTCGTGGGCGGGCGAGGCTGTGGCCCTGGGTGAGGGTAAGAGACACACAGGGTATCTGGAAGTACTACAGGTCCAACGGGATGCTTTCTACTTCTTAAACGACACCCAAAAATGCGTCGCTGTCAGTTTGGAGATATTGGACTTGCTGGAGCCTTCAGGTCGAGATCAAAAAAAGCAAGTGCTCTACAGAAGTATTCAACGTCTAACTCAGGACCGTATCGGGGAGTCGCTCTCTATGCAAGGGGACGTAGAGGATGCCCGGTCCTGGTACTGCAAGGCAGCAGAGGGTGCTATTTCATTACCAACCGATGAACAGCATCCACTATACACGGAGGACATCGACAACCTTCCCGGCCTAGCGACCCATCTTGCTCTTCTCGGCGAATACGGGCGATCCGAGTTGACATTTTTAAAGTTCTTGCAACTTCGGAAATGCTTCCATGACGATAGAAAAACAGAAGACTTTCAGAACATCGGACCACTGGTGGAGAAGCTCGGGCGACTAGGGTCTATCGAACTAGACTACCAACGCCTCCTGCACTGCTTCTCGCTTTTGAAGCCATGCTTCATGCAGTTGTACAAGATAAAAGGCCCGATGGATCCTGCAATGGAAATAGAATGGTGGGAAACCCGTGTAAGGGACTTGGAAATCCATTTTCCGAATTTCCGTCAAAACTGGACACTTCTTTGCCTTAAGTGCATTGACACAAGACTCAGCCAACATGACGGTTTGAAAGAAGCATATTACTGGTATGAAGAGCTAGGAAAGCACTACGCCGAGGTTGGAGATTTTACCGTGGTAGAGGTGGTGCTGAGCGATGCTGCTTCTCGTTACCTTGCCGATTTTTATACGCCCTTCTCAACGGGGCTCACAGTGGCGAGCACGGTTTTCCTCTACCGACGAAGATTCCCTCAGCGAAGAGTTCTCCTTCTTTCCGCCAATGAAGCCTGGAAGAACTCGGCGTATCCTAACCTCTACAATACACTTTCACGAGAGTCTTCCTTTGCAATGAGGTTTACAAAGGACGCGGAACTTTTGCGTGAACTCTCTGCTGCCTCCGACTTGCAAGCATCGTTCGTCCATCAAGCCTACGACCACTTGACGAGGGCCAGAGATGCAAACGATCAACTGGGGGAAGGCGATCTCGATGATTTAGACAAGGATGCCACAGAAGAACAGGAGGAGAGGCAGAAGACGATTGCCAATATGGAAGACCGCCTGAAGCTCCTTGGAAGCGGACCTCTCCCACCCAAAGTCACCGATGGAAACCAGGATGTGACTAAAGGGAACCGCAATCTTAGGAGGGTCAAAAGCCTACTGCTTCCTGGTACATCCAGGCCATTGCAGAGACGCCTCAGTCTGGAACTGTACTGATCAGGATTATGATTCTAGTCAGTGTCTGTGAGTGGCTTAAACATGTTGAACCCTTATGTCATACTGACCGTTGGGCTAGGTCTTTTTATTTGTTTATTTTTTCAACTCTTTTGCTGATGACTCTTCCTTTGATCTTGGTATCTTCTCGGTGACGGTTGTTTCTGTTTTTTTTTAAAGGTTGGATAGATGAACGAGTGGCTCATTTCGATGATGAGAGAGTGGAAGATAGTTCCTATGGGTTGTTTCCATTTCTTTTGATCCGTGGATGTTAAAATGCTCTTGTTCTGCCGCCAGGTCGCCCAGCTATGATCCTTCAAAATTCATTCAACTATTCACTCGAGTCACTCCGTATGTCCCCAAATACCTAAGATGCCTAGACTCGACTCTGATTAGCCAGAGCCGAAGCTGGCCGATCTGTGGCGTGATAGAAGGAATCCTCTACAGTGGTATACATTCTGCGCTGTACCAGATCTTCTAGCTCAACCATCCCTCCAAGGGCCGGGCTTTAACTAGAATAAAGAGAAAATGGTTACTGTCGTAATCCTCTGCCTAGGAGCCGGGAATTCGAAGACAGGAGACGCCATACCGTCGACGAGATGTAGAAGTAAGTGGTTAAGGATGGGGGTATGCAGAGGTAGGTATGATACTTCAACTCTACGCAGCAGGGAGGCTAAAAAGGTAACTGTGTTAGTGTTGAGATATAATGTCATGATTTATTAGAAATGTGTTCTTTATTATAGTTGAAGTCGGGATAACCGATGACCAAGATCGGTTAAGTGGTTGGGCTGGTAGTTCTCTATATTGTTCCATCAGCTTAACCCTAACCCTGACCCTAAGCCTGCCTGTCATGGTAGCCTAACTACGACCCCAAATGCCAATACAAATAGACTCGGATCAGAGAGTTCGCACAATGAACCACTTTCCCGGGTATGAGAGAGACACTAGATTCTTGCGGTCAACCAGTCGCGTCGAACATCAGAACCTTTCGGCCCGACATTGTCAAGTTTGTTGTTAAAGGCTTCCTGAACAGCAACGTAGGTTGTAAGCAAGTCCTCCCCAAAGTGCTCAACCATGAGACGGTCGTTCAATAGTGCACGGAACGCGTCACTAGGGCTTGAGGGGAGTTCATCTTCGATCCCATACTGCTTTCGATCATCAGCTGATAACAACCCTGGGTCAGCTAGCATAGACAATCAGCAATTAGACCTCACCGCGCATCATGTTCAACTCACCAGGACAGTCCAACAGGGTCAACTTTGTCTTGTTCTGTATTCCTGCGGCCCCGGAAATAAGAACTCCGGCGACGAAGAGATACATCTGGGCAGCGGCGTCGGGCAACCGTAGTTCCCAGAGGCAAGATCTTTTCTTTCTAACCACCATCTCCCTGTTTTCTGTGCCCCAAGCAACGTACCGACCGGCACACCACTGCCCTGGGACGGTGCGATCGTAGCTCTCGGGGCGAACCAATGCAAACCCACATAAGGCCTTTATGTGCGCCAAGATGCCAGCGAGAAAGTAATCCTCCAGCGTATCACTCTCAGGTCCAGTGATTGAAATATTCACATGAAGGCCGTTGACTGCTGGAGGCGAAGGATTAAAGGTGAGATCGATGTTTTGATGACGGCAAACCCTCCGCGCAGTTTCCTTGCTAGTTGTCAAAGAATCGACGGCCTCCAAAGGTGGCAGCGGCCCTGTGACCAGCTCGTAGGCATTCTCGCTTCCTTCACAGTGGAACTGCTCAATAGGAATCCCGACACCCTCGAGAGCATCTGTAATAGAGCAGAGCACAGGGAGCATGTATGACTCGAGAGCTCGAAGGCCAGATGATTGATGTACTTGTTCCTGGACCTGGCCTGTGTCGCGTCGCCTTTGTCTGCAGCCAAACTCCAACTCAAAGCCGACGCGACTGTCGAGGCCAAACTGTTTCAGGCGCTGGATTGCCTGGCCAAGTACCTGACGTGGACACATGGGTGCCTTGAATGAAATGGCGGCGTTGAGGCCAGGTTCAGTCGGTATGCCGTTCCCGAAATAGCAGAAAATGGCGGCCTGCTCATCGTGGCCGGGATGGAGCCGAAGAGAGTCAAAGTCGGGTATCAAGTAGCACTGCCCCGAAGGCCGTTCAGGGTCTCGATCTGTAAAGGGCAGGTCAATATCTATAAGCCACAGGTAGTGTCGACAAACAGCGAGGTGCTGGCCAAGTTGCAATAGACTTTGAAAGTGTCTCAGAGTCAGGACTCTGACTCTCACAGTGTTGGTGTAGTCGACCCATTGCAGGTGAACAAATCGGACTTGGTGTTGGCCTTTGATAAAAGCGGTAAACTCTTCGTTTCCGGTGATGGTTAGAGTGTGATTGGGGAGCTTCATCATGACAAAACAACGGCCTATCTCGAGGCTTTCAGGGTAGGATGATTAAACGAAACGGGGCTAAGGAGAGGCACGGTGAAAAGGATGGGTGTCTGGCCATTCCGGAAACGGCTGGATACTACCATGGCCTCTCGCGCAAGGTGGGCGATGGCCAGATACCCTTCGGTCGGGGGGCAGCAAGTACAGAGCCCAAGTCTGACCGGTAAATAGAGGTGGGTGACACAGCGTGTTCAGCCCCAGTCCAGGATGTGAAAACATCTGATCGTCGGTGTTACTGTACAGGTACTTTGTCGAATGTATGTATACAAGCAGGCTGGGAGCCCGAAATCTCGGGGGTGACAGCAGCCCGCTGCAAGAAAATGTCGAAAAGGAAGTGGGAGGGGGGATTGCTCAGCCTGTGTTCCCATCCACACCTTTATGAGTAATCAGCGAGGGAAGAGGAAACTTCCTTGCCCAATCCTGCGGGTTTGAACCAGACATGCATCTATGACGACTGGGCATCAGTTAATCAGCCACCCAATGTCTAGGTATCACACCCTCAGGTTAACTTGGTGAGTGTTTTTCAATCGTGGCATCCCTCAGCTTCAACATTTAGCAATTTGGCCCAATAGATTATGTAGCTAGGCTCCATCTTCAGCGCCATCGCAGATGTACCAAACCATCGTAATCTCGTTCCGTTGGTGCTCCCTTCCGACCCCCTCTTCGAGAGAAGTACAACGTCTCAGCCTCCTGCAGCATTGTCTCAGCCTCCATCTCCTTACCGATATCTTGATAAAAGGCTTGAGACAGCTTGTAAAGGCATCGGGCATGTTCTCCCACCATGTAATTCTTGTGGATGTTGGTGACAACCAAGGCGTCAGTGATGTGTTTTCTTTGTTTGTAGTTTGAGTCAGTATCGTATACCATCTCGAAGACAATGGACAGAGAGAGCTCACATGGCGGCTTCTACCTTTCCCTGATCCAGCGCACAGCATCCCATGCGGTACATGCAGGCGCCATTGAAGTAGCTTGTTCGGGCTGTGTCTCGTGAGAGCCACAGATTCTGAGCCTGCATGAAGTAATCTTCTGCGGTCGATAAGTTCTTCTCAACCATTTCGATTCTTCCCAACAGAAATGTCGCACTAGGAGCAGCAGTTAGCACAGTAGTTGGGGTTAGTTAAGTAGTCATCTTACTAGGCAGCGTTGGTCCAATTCTCAGTGGCGGTTTTGAGATACTCTTGAAGTGGAGGCTCAAGAACCCGCCTGGCTTCTTGGATGCGGCCCATGTACAGTAAGCATGTCGCCATGCTCATCTGTTGAAAGGGCGAGGACTCGGATTTGTCGCCTCTGGGCTCCGTCATGGCCCATCGTTTCCAAGTCTCTGCGGCGCGTTTGAACCAGCCATGAGCTGTGTCTAAGTCACCCATGGTCACGTAGGCTTCGCCGAGGTTATGCTCTGCCCACGACACCTCCATCTCATCACCATTTTCTTCTTGCATCCGAATGTTGAGCGATCTCTTGAGACAGTCGACTCCCTGCTCGTGGTATCCGCTGCGCAAGTACATCTGTCCCAAATAGGAGGGAATCGAAGAGCGCATGTCGTATAAACCTTTTTCCCCCTTCAAGGTTGAAAGGGCGTCTTCATTGACAGCACACAGGTCCTGGAGCCCTTGAAACTCATGTTGCTCTAGTAGAAAGCTGTTTCCGTTAGCCTTTTGTCAACCTAGAAAATTCTTTCCGGCGTAGCGCACCGTTCACAGGTAGTCGCGACTTCGCAGAACTCCCTGCAGGCAGTAAACTCTGGGTTCTGTTGGCGATCTTCCTTGAAAGCGTCCTTGAGAGCCATTATGTGCTGCACGTACAGACTGCAACGCTCCCAGTAATGTTGTAGTTGCGGCGCCCGTTGCGGGAATGCGAGATATAAAAGCTTCGATGCTTTGGCGTGTGCGTCCCGTCGACCTTCAACCCCAAGGAACCCTCTAAAGTGGGTTTGAATGAGCCTGTGCACAGATATCATGTGGTCTTCTCTGTCCCTTTTGATCAGAGACAGCGTTTGCAACTCTTCCATTGCCTGGGAAAGTCTGTTCGGTTTACTCGCGTTAGCTAAATCGCCCTCGCGTAAGCCTGGTCACATACTTCTCTCTATCGGCAAACCATTCAAGGCCTTGAGGCAGGCTATCAAGCGTGTCGGGCTCAAATAGTCCTTGCGGTATCTTGTCGGCACTGCATAGGGCGAAGATGGACAGCAGAGAGCTGCTGTATGTGTTCAGGTTCTCAAAAGAAATCTGCCACACCGGACCGATCCCGTGCTTGAACTCTGGCTGTCGATCGTAGACCTCGACCAATTCTTGGATGGTCCAGCAACGTCGGTGAATCACACCTCCCATCCTAGCCAAGGCCAGTGCGTGGCCGCTGAGCCGCTCAGAGAGTTCCAATGCTGACTTGGCTTCGTTGGCTAGAATGTCGGCGCTTATGTGGCCTGAGAGGAGATGGAGAAGAAACTGGGACCCGGTCTCCTTGTCCCAGGCTGAGACTTCAATGCCCTTCTCGGCAGGCTCATATGCAAGAGTAGTGTTGCGAGTGGTGATCAGAGCGTGGCCCTTGGCGGCTGAACTTGGCCAGTGGCTGTGTAGCACTTCAAAACTGTCCACATTATCGTACACGATGAGCCAGGGAGCGCCTGTGTCGTAAGAAGTCGTTAGCAAGTCCTCTTGTCAAGAAATTGAGGGGAACCAAACTTGTTTGTTGCAACCAAGTCAGTACGAGAAGACGGTTATCATCGTGGCTGTGTGGCACGTAGTTTGGCAGTTGAAGCTGCCTGGCGATATCTGTGAAGCTCTGCTTCACCTTCATCTCGGTTTCTCCCTCAACCCAGAGAACCGCACTCACTTTTTGTGCTGCAGACAGGCTCTGGGCGTATTTCATAGCAACATGACTCTTGCCAACTCCGGCCATGCCGTATAATGCTATGGATCGAAACGCCTGAGAAGATGGCTGGTTGAAGTGCTTTTCAATGCGGTTGATAACCTCGTCGCGATTGAAAAACTTGGCATTGCGCGCAGGAGGCAGCATGATGCAGGGCAGTGTTGCGTCGTCCTTCCATGTTCGCGGAGAGGGCGACATGAGCGAGTAAAGCCATGCCTTGTTGCTGGAGAGCGTCACTGTTCTCTCCATCGCCTTCAGGGACTCTTCAATATCGCGAGTTGCAACCTCGAACATATCCTTGAGAGGTTTCCAGACATCTTGCCCTGTTGCTCGCCGTGTTAGTGAAGAACAGGCGCCAGGTAGGAGGAATAGATTGTAGGAAAATATCCAAATGTGTTCCTTGTGATAGTTGAAACCCGGCCCTCGATGGGATAACCGAGCCGGAAGATCGTAGGGAAAGACTCACCAGCAAGATTGCAGCGCATGAAGTGATCGTCATCGCGAAGAAATTCAGCTACATCACCAAATAACTTGGTCGAGATGACGAATATCTCAAAGATGGCCTCTTTCAACTTATTAGACCGGGGCTCATCATTTGAGCAATATCCCCTGAGTATTTCAACATCTCTGCTGAGCTTCTTAAGCATCTGAACGACTCGATGAGTCGCACCTTGCTCCTGTATCTGTGCCGCAGCCTAACATGGATGAGCAAGGCGACAAGATGCAATACTGATTCCGACTTACTATAACCATGAGTCCCATCAGTCCCCAGAACGAACTAGGATCAAGCGTTGGGCCGAGTTCCTTTGTAAAATCCTCGCTAAAGTTTCTAAGTTCGATGAGCCGGGGACGAATCATTGAGAGGTCACGGAGGACTACTTCAGACAAAGGTTCGTCTGGGTCATTGATGAGATGCTCAACAATGTCGTCGTAGTTTCTGAAGCTTCGCACCGTTCTCTTGTCCTCTCGATCTTTGATCTTTTCCTGGCATTCCTTGACTGTGGAAAGCCACTCGGTCTGGAAAAACTGCTCGCTGCAAAAAGGACTTGTCAGCTACCAAAGAGGGAAAAACAAAAAGAGGGGCGCGGGGCAGTGTGCAGAGAACTGGAAGCCTTACAGTTCGCGAGTGTCCATCCTCGTCAGTCGGTGGCCACTATCAGGCTTCTGTGTTGCCCAAAGAGTAGGTCTGTAATGTGTTTTAAATGGGACTGCAACAAGTTAGCACGGTTTCGAGCGATGTTGTAATAAAAGGCTTTCCACGAACGTAATATGTTATGTTCTTTACCCTACCTAAGTTTATAACATTTTATATTTAAGCTAATATGTTTTACTTTCCTAAAATAACCAGCCCTATCTCACCCAGTTTATAAAGCCTTTACTAGGTAGATTATAAAATTTATTATAAATTAAATATATAAATATATAGCTTAAATAAAACTATTTCCCCCTTTTAGCTCTTATTATCTATTAGGCTTTATTATAGCTAATTTTTTTACATTATTAAAAGTATTTTTACTTATATACTTCCTAATATAAAAAACTCATAAATTACCTTTATAATAAAGGTAGCTCGTTGTGATTGGTGAATCACCCCGGCGTCCCTTACGTTATTCAATTTCTTGCCGGCGTAGTACTGCTACTTGCTTAACCACCAATGGGTTACAACTTGCCAAGTCCCCTGCTGTCTTTTCAACGCAGCACCTCTGCAGGCTACCTGCAACGTCGAGGCCTGCCCAGGCGGTTAGCCACCCCGCCATTAGGCGTTACGACAGCTCACACACCCTCACACCCTCGCACAAGTGTCTGGCTCAGCGTCATTGTAGTCTCACACTGTGACAGCTGCCTCTTGCTTGCATGTACTACGTGCCCCAAACAATAATCCAGCCAGTTATACGTCTTCTCTCTCCAATCGTGTCACAGAAGTGGAGATGCGGTGCGATCTTCCGATGGCTTGCTGCCGCCAAAATGATCAGTTGAGACATTATCGTCATGATTGCGTTATTTCTGTCGAGTTGCTCTGAGGCCCCCCGGCCCTATGCAGCCTTTGTGGAGCAGCCAGGTAACACACACATGTACCCCGATGGTGCATTTCCCGGCAGGATTTGACTGTTCTACTTCCAGATCCTCACAGACGGCTCAAGGGGAAAGGAGAAACGGACATCGATCCAAGAATGATTCCTCTTAGGCATCGTAGATGAGTGTAATTGATAGCCTTCCTTCTTCCCAACCTGATTCTTCAGTGTCATCGTCGGGCATTGGCAGTGTTTCGCCTTGAGAAGAGGAAGAAGTGTGCCTGGGCTTGTTAGGCATGGAGACGAGCGAACAAATTCGAAGCAAAACACGTTACATGTTGGAAACTCCTTCCGAGAAGTCCTTGCAGCTAGAAAGAAAACCCCAGCTCTTGGTGCAGTTGAACTCGCAGCTGAGTTGTGCATATTGCGGACTATCTGTCGCGCAACCATCCCTCAGCATGATGGTGTCGAATCCCTTCAAGTAGGCGTCCTGGAGTGTGCCCATGACACATTGGTCGATGTTGATGCCAGTGAAGAGTAAGGTTCTGAGGTCCTCTCGGTTCAGGTATTCGGTGACTTCGGTCATTCGGGCGCACATGCCTGAGCTTCGATTCTTGTAGAAGTGAATGTCTGGCTTTTTCGTGCTTTGGCTTTCCTCGTACGCTGCTGCGAGAGGATCGTGGAGCCAGCTGTTCCATGATCCTCGAACCAAGATCCTCCCGGCATCGATCTCAGTACCATCCTCGAGAGTGATGTTGCCGATGTCCTCACCAACCCCCTTTTGGTTGCGGTACTCGCCTTTGTCGCTGAACCCCTCTCCTGGTGGTAGGTCGGCCCAGTCAGGGGACTTGACAACGGCCTCGAAGTTGAAGGTTCTGAACACGGCCGGGTCCATGTTCTCAAGATCTTGATCCGAATAACCAGTGGTGATGAAGATGATCTGGATTCCACACTGTCGAGCCGCTGGTATGGCATACTTCAAAATTGTGTCTTCAGCATTGAAGAACGCCGGGTTATCGTTGCCCAGGGCTCTGGAGAGGTCGTAGTTCTGAATGTCAACGATCAAAAGAGCAGTTTTGGCAGGGTCAACAACAACAGGTGTCAGCGCACACTGCAGCTTCAACCGTGGCTCCACGGGCTTTGAGTCTGGAGTTGGAGGGTGGGTAAGGTCGAAACCCTCCTCTTTAGACCATTTCCAGAAATTCTTCGAGTTGCCAATCACAGTCGGGGACTGATCCTCGCGGGGCCTGGTGCGCCAGTCAGGCTGTTTTCCCACAGACATGTTAATAGGGGGGGTCGTCGTCGCAGAGCAATCAATATGGCGGCTTGAGCTTTGAAGACTGAGAATTATTCAGATCCTCGTCCTGAGATATCTGAACAGAGAGATCCTGAAAAGACGAGCTGCAAGATAATCTTGTTTGGATATTCAAGAGCGGGGTAGAGGAATAATCATGTCCATGTCATGTTGTGCTGGTGTTGGGTGCCACATAGCCAACGTGGCTTGCGTCCGGGCCGGCGAGGAGCATGACTTGCCTTTCTGATAGGTCTATGTGCTGCTCTTTTGCAAGGTTATGCGCAGTGTTTCGTCCATGGTGACCAATTCCTCCCCCGGGCGGCCGTACGCCTGTTTCCAGTGCTAGGCTAGAGAGCCTCGTTCAAGAAACGCCAGGAAACAGTTCACCAGTCAAACGCGTTCAGGCATCTCGTGCTAACAGCCACATAACGTCACAGCTTACAGTTGACCCACTATAGTTCACCTAAAGGTATGTACCAAGGTGCGAGTTGGGCGAATTAGAGGAGGACATAGAAGCCCCCTGGAGTTTTCTGGTAACAAGGGCAAGAAAGAGAGGACAAAAATATGAATTTATAAATATAAGATAAGATTTTTATGACATGGATAAAACTAGGCTCTTCGAAATATATAACCTTCTCTTTATTCTTATTTCTCTTTCTCTTTTTTTTCTCTTAACCCCTTACCGCATCAATGCATATTGATTAACTGGAGTAACCCCCTGCTTTGTCATGAGTGGTGAATCATACAAGGGGTGCACTGTATTTAAGGGTGCTACGATACAACAGCCAATCCATGCAACATGCCTCGTCTGCTGTCGCCAAGCATGGCGGGGTGAGCTGAGGCCAGCCCATTCCCTACCCTGCTTCAGGCTGACCACCATCTGATAAGCACCCAGCCTTCTTTCACCTACGCACACAACACCAAGCTCTCGCATATAATCCCTGCTTTTCAACTACAGGGTCCATCATATCGTGGCCATTCATTTCTGCCTCTCTTCGTCGGTGACACCTCCGAGCTCCGGGTTTGCCTTTGGCGAGCTGAAGTCAACTGTACGCGGAGGCTGAGGCAGGCTGCCATGACTTCCGGTGCCCAACTGAATAGGCCAGGAGTAGTAGTCTTCTTTGGTTGGTTTTACCGGGATAAACCAAGCTTTCCAGGGCTGGCGTAAGACTGTGGCAGTAGAGTCCATGAATTCGTGACAGTGGCTCGTGGCTCAAGCGGGGATGTTGGAAAGTACCGAATGGTTACTGTACAACAAAGAATGTAAATGAGGCTCCTGGAATTGTTGGAGTCACATGAAGTACGGTACAAGGGTAACCAATCTTTGGATAATAGGGCTGGCTCACTTTGGGTTTTTGATGTAATTCGAAGGAGAAGTGACAGGTAATTTGGCTGTTGGAGCAGGGTGAAAAGAACAGCATAAAACCACGGGCATTGGTTTTAATTTAAGGCAGGCTCAATGTGCCAGACACTGTGGACGTACGGCTTCGGGCCTCACGCTGACGACCGCTGGGGCCGCATCCCATATCTGCTTTATTGATATAACTGGCTCTCTGACCCTTGCCCAAAGAACAATACCAAATTCCAAAAGCAACCTCATTTTAGATAAATCTGGTCATGGCTGAGGCACGAAGCTTGAAATGCTACCGCCATCTAAATAAAAGACGGCACATCCGTCTCACAGAGCGAAAGGTTACATAGCATCGTACAGGCTCTCTGCCAAAGGAACTATCTGCTCAAGTTTGGTTTCACTTGTAAGTGATACATGTGCCCCACGTTATTTATCACATCATGTCAAACTTCCTAATGCTTTCTCAGACCCCTTCTGCTATGGAGCGGCGGGAACCTTCCACCAACTCCGGCATTCTAGATGGGGTCGGGTCTCCGATAGAGATTGAGCCGTGTCATAGTACATCCGACAACGTGCCAACACGTTCCCGTGCCCTACAGACACGGTACCTTGAGCTTGTTTTTGGTTCCGATGTTACACTGGGGGGTAACCCTGGCTTGCATGCATACTTCCGTCACATGGAGGACTCATTTGAACCCCTATTGGAGGCCAGTTTCGCTCCTGTGTGGGATGCTTTCGGCTTGCCACGGCCTCGGTCTACACATGACTGCTGGCCGCTGCCAGTGGCGGTTCTCGAGGCCATTCAGAAACAAACGAGGGAGCCTCAAGATGTCAGCATCGACGTCATCATCGAGGCCATGTTATCTGCATGTGGCTCTCCTGTACTAAGTAACAGGTCATTCTGCCAAGTAGCTGTGTTCGCGGTGCTATGCTGGTCAACCATGATCCTTACACCGGGCCTTCAGCCTCAAGCCCCGCAACCTCAACTTGTCTGTCATCTCTCGAGGCGATTTGAATCGGATAAACTCGTGCAGCAAACCCTTGACCGGTGTAGGCGGTCAATTCCTGCCACATTCCGTGGTTTCAAGGCGCAAGCTTGGGGGAGAGATGTGATGCAGGTTGCACAGCATGAGTCTCGAAGTGAGGACCTCCACAAGTCGGTGCTCAACTACAGATCCTTGCAGATGTTTGGCAAGATTCGGATACAGTGGGTAACTAGCATGGCGGCTCATCTCGAATTTGATCCTGCCAGTAGGCACCTTTCGGTCTTCCGATTCCCCACGGTCTGCGCGCTTAGGTCCATGCAAGACCGGAACAGCCAACGAACAGTTCTACGGAGGTTAGTCTCATGCGTACTGCCTCTATGTAGTGCTCTTTACTGACAACCTGTGTTCATACAGTATTTGTGAAGAATTCGATCCCCTTCCGGCTGAGGATATAGTCCATCGGTATACTACTCTCGAGCAAGAAATCTTGTTATCGTACCGACTATTGTTCGCCCAGAGTTCTGCCTCTAGAAAGCGTATAGGGGCAGAACTCAACAAACTGCGACGAGATGGGCAGCTCGTGGATGATTTCCTTTCAACTTTGTGTGAGCACAAGTGCAGAACTGGAATGCTATGGTGGTCTAGAATGGACGACCAACTCAGTCAGCTGCCCCCGGAGCTGTGGCCAATATCATGCCGGGACAGCGAACAGTACCTGCAAGAGAGAGACGTGTACAGTGCCATAGAAGACTTTCCTCGGCTCGGACAGCGACTTCTCCAAGTACAAAAGTTCAACCTCCGTCAACAGCCGAGTAAGCTGGCCGACCTGTGGCGTGACAGAAGAAACCCTCTGCAGTGGTACACATTCTGGGCAGTACTGATCATTGGTGGAATGGCAAATGTTGTCGGCGTGCTGCAGTTGGCTGTTGCGATATACCAGGCTGTAGCGGGCAAAGGGTAAACCAGTGTAACATTTAATAACGCCCTGACCGGCCGCAATGATGTGGCATTGAGCCTCAACTGAGTACCAAAGTGCTGTTACTAGCCCGGCCGTAACCGATACATTGGCTGATTCGCTGTGTAACGTAACCGGGCCAATAGGAGTGGTCTGGACTCTGAAGATCCGGTGGCCTGACAAGTTCTGTGTGGGTGGCTAGAAGCCCGGAAGACCACCTTTTCTCAGTGCGTGATTTATCCGGTTTTATGGAACCTTCTCATGGTGCATTATTTCGTGTAACCGGTAACTAGGTGATGAGAGATTGCCTCGTGTGGGTGTGCTAAAGAGTGAGTTTCAATAGACCAGGCTGCGTTCGCTACGACGATGAGGCTCATGCATAGGATAATTGTGGAGGGAAGGCATCTTCGGCCAAGATTCCTGTCTTGTTCCATTGCCCATCTTGCTTTTACTACCCCCAAACTCCTTCGTGAAACATGGCAAAAGCTGCAAAACCAAGGGATTTCACCACCAGTGTGCCCTACATCGCCCGCGACCCATTGTACCACAAGGAGAAGCCCTTTTCATGTGATTTCAATCACGGTGACTCTATTTTTGCCCGGAACCACATATACCATCCGACATCGATCACCGTCAAAGACATTGTCAGCCCAACATCGTTCAATCTCGACACTCACGGCTTTTGCGTCCTCAGAGCAAACACTTCAGTCGACCCAGAAAGGGCCCTCGCTAATAAGCAAGAAATAGAGGTGTCCTACAGCCAGGAGATAGAAAAGCTGCTCCACGAAAACTTTCCCGAGTACTCACGCATTGAGATGATGAACGTCGTGGTACGCCCATCGTTGATTGTCCTTTTCCTGCCCCAGATATTGAAAAAATCACTGATACAAATACCTAGGTGAGAAAGAGAGATCCACGATATCCAGCTCCTGGAAACTCAATAGAAGTCAGCCATGAGCAACCTGCAGGTGTCCCTCATACCGACTTTTCAGTCAATGGTTTGCCATTGCAGACGGAGCTTTCCTTTCCAGGCCAATGGGTTTATCTGAAAGATATGGACTTTGATGTATTGAAGTAGGTAGTTTCAAGTTGCAAAGTCTCCTTTGAAAGGCTATTAACGATTCTACTCACGTTGCTAACCTGATATACCTAGCTTGTGGCGGCCTCTGTATGGGCCAAATGACGACTGGCCCCTTGCCGTATGCGACTACACTTCTGTTGAAGACAGTGACATTATTCTCAACGATGATCTTCACCGAGACAGGGCGGTTGAAAACTGTCTCTTGCATCCGAATGCAGCGCATCGCTGGCATTATATTGCTGGTCAGACCCCTGAGGATGTGCTGGTCTTCCGAACGGTCGACTCGAGAGGGAAACGCGCACGTGGGTTTATCAACTACTACTTTCAGATGCTACCGTACAACTAACACTTTAAAATCCTAGGTGGCTTTCATTGTGCTGTTAAAAATCCGTTATCGCCACCAGGCCAGTTGAGAAGTAGCATTGAGATTCGAGTTGTTGCTATACGCTGAGCTCCTAAGGTTTATTAAAAAGTCTAGAGTTAGAATTTATATCTAGCTTATATATTACATAACTCTTATATAAATAAAGTAAATAAATAATTAAAATAAGTTATTTATATTAACGTTAAGTAAATTATATATTAAGTTATATTAAATATATTTTAAAAAGTTTATTTTTATTAAAAATATAATCTTATTAACTATATTGAAATTTATAAAAAATTCCTATAGCTCTGTAATAATAAGGGTCTTAAATAGTTTTATAAAATAAAATAAATAATACGGGCTATATATATT